>CM070029.1:24933999-25051499 GCA_036247105.1 Cirrhinus mrigala
TTCCCACGTTGTGAGGTGGCGGTATCGAGTGTCCAACCAACACTTTCTCTGATCAACCCCTTGGGTGGGATGGGAGGGGGAGAGGACCTTCGCTTCTTTCCTTCCCTCTCAGCAAAGAGGCCCAAAAATTACAGCGATAGTACCATGAATAAATTAATGAAAAAAAAAAAACACCAACATTTTGAAGTGGGTGGGGGCTGCCAGAGAATGCTACAAGGTCTGAACATTTCATAAAATTAAAAATAAAATAAAATAAAATAAAATAAAATAAAATAAAATAAATAAAATAAAACTCACTAGAAAATTCCCAAGAATAAAGCTCACTAAATGTTATTAGATTTATTATTAAAACTAGAAAATAAAATAAAAATTAAAGCAAAAAGGCCCATAAAATACAGTGGTGTATTTTAAAAACACCTTGTATGTTTGGTCATGAAAAAACAAAAACAAAACAAAACAAAAAAACAATGAAGAACAAATCAGTTGGTGGGGGCTGCCAGAGGGTGCTACGAGTTCTGAAAAGTTATAAATAAAATCAAATAAAGTTCACCACAAAATTTCCAAGAACAAAGCGTATTAAATGTTATTAGATTTATTATTAAAACTAGAAAATAAAATAAAATTAAGATGGCAAAAAGACCCATACACCTACAGCAAACACCTTGTGGTTTTAGCCATGAATAAATTAAAAACAAAGAAAAACACACAATTTTTTTTTGCAAATGAAGTAGTCAGTGGGGGCAGCCAGAGGGTGCTAGGAGGTCTAAAAAGTACAGAATAAAAAAATAAAATAAAAAATAAAATAAAATAAAATAAATGAAAATAAAATAAAATAAAAGCTCACTAGAAAATTCCCAAGAATAAAGGTCACTAAATGTTATTAGATTTATTATTAAAACTATAAAATAAAATAAAAATTAAAGAAAAAAAGGCCCATAAAATACAGTGGTGTATTTTAAAAACACCTTGTATGTTTGGTCATGAAAAAAACAAAACAAAACAAAACAAAAAAAACAAACAAAAAAAACAAAACAATGAAGAACAAATCAGTTGGTGGGGGCTGCCAGAGGGTGCTACGAGTTCTGAAAAGTTATAAATAAAATAAAATAAAGTTCACCACAAAATTTTCAAGAACAAAGCTTATTAAATGTTATTAGATTTATTATTAAAACTAGAAAATAAAAAAAAATTAAGATGGCAAAAAGACCCATACACCTACAGCAAACACCTTGTGGTTTTAGCCATGAATAAATTAAAAACAAAAAAAAAAGCACACATTTTTTTTTGCAAATGATGAAGTCAGTGGGGGCTGCCAGAGGGTGCTAGGAGGTCTAAAAAGTACAGAATAAAATAAAATAAAATTAATTAATTAATTAAATAAAATAAAAATAAATAAATAAATAAATAAAATAAAATAAAAGCTCACTAGAAAATTCCCAAGAATAAAGCTCACTAAATGTTATTAGATTTATTATCAAAACTAGCAAATAAAATTTAAAATAAAAAAAAGCAAAAAGGCCCATATAGTGATGGCACCCTGTGTTCTTAGCCATGAATCATTTTGTAAATGATGAAGTCATAGGGGCTGCCAGAGAGTATTATGAGGTCTGAAAAGTTCAGAAAAAATATAAAGAAATAATAAAATAAAATAAAATAAATTAATGAAATAAATAATAATTAAAAAATAATAGAGCTCCAAGAATAAAGCTCACTAAATGTTATTACATTTATGATTAAAACTAGAAAATGAAATAAAAATTAAGAGAGCAAAAAGGGCCAAAAACAAAAACAGTGTTATATTTTAAAAACACCTTGTGTGTTTGGTCATGGAAAAAACAAACAAACAAAAAAACAAAACAAAATGAAGAACAAAGCAGTCGGTGGCAGCTGCCAGAGGGTGCTACGAGTTCTGAAAAGTACAGAATAAAATAAAATAAATTAAAATAAAATCTTTGCTACCAAACTGTCCAAGAAAAAAGCTTATTAAATGTTATTAGATTTATTATTAAAATTATTAAAAAGTTATTATTATTATTATTAAAAGTTAATAAAATAAAATAAAGATCACCACAAAATTTCCAAGAACAAAACTAGAAAATAAAATTAAGACAATAAAAAGACCCATACACATACAGCAAAAACCTTGTGGTTTTAACCATGATTAAATTAAAAACAAAGAAAAACTTAACAAATTATGAAGTCAGTGGGGACTGCCAGAGGGTGCCAGGTGGTCTAAAAAGTACAGAATAGAATAGAATAGAATAAAATAAAATAGAATAAAACTGAATAAAAGAAAAGAAAAGAAAAGAAAAGAAAAGAAAAGAAAAAAAAGTTCACTACAAAACTTTCAAGAACAAAGCTTATTAAATGTTTTTAGATTTATTATTAAAAATAGAAATGAAACAAAAATTAAGATGGCAAAAATACCCATACACATACAGTGAACAACTTGTGGTTTTAGCCATGTATTATAAAAAAAAACAGAACACATTTTTTGCAAATGATAAAGTTGGTGGGGGGCTGCCAGAGGGTGCTAGGAGGTCTGAAAAGTACAGAATAAAATAAAATAAATTAAAATAAATTAAAATAAAATCTTTGCTACCAAACTGTCCAAGAAAAAAGCTTATTAAATGTTATTAGATTTATTATTAAAATTAGAAAAAAAAAAAAAAATCTAAATAAAAAAATTAAGACAGCAAAAAGGACCATACACATACAGCAAACACCTTGTGGTTTTTGCCATGAATAAAAAAAAAAAAAAAAAAAAAAAAAAAAAAAAAACATTTTTTGCAAATGATAAAGTTGGCGGGGGCTGCCACAGGGTGCTAGGAGGTCTGAAAAGTACAGAATAAAATAAAATAAAATAAAATAAAACATAAAATAACATAAAATAAAAATCTTCGCTACAAAATTTCCAAGAATAAAGCTTATTAAATGTTATTAGATTTATTATTGAAATTAGAAAATAAAATATAAAAAATTAAGACAGCAAAAAGGCCCACATGCATACAGCGAACACCTTGTGTTTTTTAGCCATAAATAATAGCCATTTTTGCAAATGATGAAGTTGGTGGGAGCTGCCAGAACATGCTAAGAGGTCTGAAAAGTACAGACAAAAAAATTAATTACAAAAAACAATAAAAAAGAAAAAAAAAGAAAATTCGCTAGAAAACAGCTCACTAAATGTCATTAGGCTTATTATTAAAACTAGAAAATAAAATTACAAAATTAATAGCCTTAATTCCGTCTTACATCATTTTTCTTCTAAAGTAAACTGATCATGTTTTAGGTATGGCCAGATATTTATACTGAAAAACAAGATGAAAATATTAAGAAATAGCAGTATCTTAACTGACCCTAAATTAAAACCATGAATAAAAATAAATACACACAAACACACATTTTTTCCAAGTTATGAAATCAGGGAAGCTGTCAGAGGGTGCTAGGAGCTCTGAAACACAAAAATTAAAATAAAATACAATAATACAATTTTATTAGACCCCAAAGTGTGTCACAATGTTCACAGCTAACACATTCTCCCTTAACATAATTGCAGCACAAACTTTCCCATCCAGCTTGGCGCTGCTGCACGCTCACCTGGCAGTGGGGGTGTTCAGTCTCAGAGAGCAGGGTGTGGAGCTGGAACCAGTGTGAGATCAGGCCTCTTATTTAATCTGGGTAGAAAAGAGAAATGGGGCCACGGAGGGCACACCTGTACCATTTCCAACACCCCTTATCCAGGACTAACAATCAAGCACACACCGGATTGGGGAGGACTGAGCATTCGGATCTGGGGATCAAGGAGTCAAGCATGAAGGACACAGTCCATAACTGACTGACGTCGTCCATCAAAATGACAACACGGGTTTTGCTGTACATTATTCACACTGCAATTTTTGCGTATTGTCACAGTGTGCAAATCCAAGTTGTTATTGAAGCACTCTGACAACTGACAAGGCAGGGGAAAATTACAGCGAAAGCGGCAGTCCCGCGACACACAGTCAGGTTTCTGCCCGCGCAATCGCTTCCACCGCATTTGAGAGTTTCCCATACGAGACACTCATCCGTCCGCCACAAATGTACCTCTTCACCGTGATGAATATTTCATGTTCCGATGGCACTTTTAAGACAGAACTAATTAACGAAAACTAGTTGATCTGGCATACGTTAAATCAGTTCAATTAAAAGCACGCAGACAAACGCTACATGCTAATAGCGGGAGCAGCGGAATAATTGTATGTTGAGGGGGAAGCGCTGAATGTTAAACAGGCCCCGTTAACAGCACTTTAGCACTTGGCGATGAACTCCTCTCAGGATTACACCGACCCTTGATAATGGACTAATGCAGATCGGCACATCACACAATACATTCGGAAAAAACAGAGGCCCTTCCGACGGCCGTGACATATCTGCTGCATGCGAAGCAACGAGGCACTCCGGATCTGATAGACTGTGACTGAATTAAATCCAGTTGGGGATTTGGGAACATGAGCCATGCACACCACGAACTTAAACCAACTTTGACTTTCGGTCTGGGAATTTTCTAAGCTCGCATTTAGACACAAATCTAGATGGTCTTGAAGAAAGGAAAGCTTTACCCTAACAATGATTACAATGGCTTTCTGAAATTCACAGCGAGGTGGAAAAGCGCTCTGTGGTATTGTGGGGTAAATGTGTTAGCGCTGGGAGTGTCTCCACCCTCCCTTAATGGTTAGCTCTTGGCAGACAAGATGGGATGAAAAGTATAGAGACAGACTAAACCATCTTCTGAAAAATAAACAGAGCTTTTAAGAGACAGACAAAAGTGCTACGGAAAGTGGACAACCGACTGTCCGACGATTCACCTGAGAACGTTTGAAATGGTAATGGCTTTCCCGTCCAAAACTGAATGCTAACATAAAGCGGTTTTCTTCATTTGCTCTGTCATTTTTTGTCATATCTCAATTGCTGCTCCTTTACAGAAATGGTTTTCACTGAAGAGCAATATTTGTTAAAATACTTCCTTATCCAAGCTTAATATGCAGAGACAGCTGTAACTGGGCGATATGGCCAAAAATGATCACAATAATCTTTTTTCATATCAGTCAATATCGACAATTATCACAATAAATGTCTTTTTTTTTTATTTCTTTCAAGTTTAAAGGCAGATTTTCGTGACAATGTGAAAGTTATAAAAACCAGACAGTTAATTGTGGCTTTAAGCTATTCTTTATGGTCAGAACATGACAACTTAATGTTTTCCAGTCATTTTTCCTTAACAAAAATATCTTAGAAAAAAATAATTTCTTAGTTCTGCATGTTTTAATGAGTAATATTGTAACATATATAAAAAAGCAGGTTTGTGTTATCTGATAATTTTAATAA
The DNA here is from genome assembly GCA_036247105.1 of Cirrhinus mrigala. Classification (NCBI taxonomy): domain Eukaryota; kingdom Metazoa; phylum Chordata; class Actinopteri; order Cypriniformes; family Cyprinidae; genus Cirrhinus; species Cirrhinus mrigala. Next base: position 24,939,364 of record CM070029.1, read on the forward strand.
TAACATATGTCTCTTAGAAATATGCATTTAATAGTAGCTTGAGTTAGGATGTAGATTTACGTTTATTATCAAAATCAGTAATATCTGTAAAAATTTTAGCAACCTTATTTTTATATGGTGAAATGTAATTATTCCCACTGATTGTTTTTTTTTTTTAAACTGACCATTGCTCTTCCATAGTTTCATCCATAGATCATGATAATAACAGTTAAAACCACAAATATAGCACCTCAATACCATGGAAAAAATGTAATATGGTTTCTAGGTATTTGTATGAAAAACAGCAGTCTACATACATTTAGTATAAATGCATAAATGCTATAGCTTAATCACAAAAATACTAATTTCTGTTGTCACAACAACACTGTGCAGTTAGTGCTACTACTGTAAATCTATGGTAAATGATGGCGATGTGTAGATTAAAAAGCCTTCTGACTGTATCGTTGCGCACAGTGTTTCTCCTGTTTGTCAGCGCCGTTTCATCTGGCTATAAAAAGAGTCATTTGCGTTCTTCATTGAATTCAAGCGCTTCACGCTGACGCTGTTTAGTGACCGAGTCTCATCATCGAGTGAACGCATTCGCTCTAGTAAGTTCGCGCCAGCCGCCGTTTGAACTTTGATCCGAGCGGATAAACGTTCCGAGTGGCGCGCTTTGACTAGCGCTCTTTTGTTCCGCCTTTGCCGCATAAACATTATATTGAAGTTTTCTAACTCTTGTTATCGTTTATCAAGGAGATAATTATCACTATCAATTTATCGCCCTGCCTTAGCTGTAAGTATGACATTTTTAGGTTGATTTCCTTAAAAACTATGTCTGTGTGCTGCTTTCAAAACACTTCTGTTTGTTTGAACATCTGGACCAGACTGGCGCGGCAACATTGACTCAACCAATGGCGTGAGTTTGGGGCGGGACTATCTGTTTGTCCAAACCATGGAACATGGGGGGTCTGAAAATAATTTGAAAATATATGTGCAGCTCTAGTTGGCACTGAAATTACAAACTTCAGCTGCTCCTCAGGCGTTTCTCCAGAGAAAAGACCCTAGTAATCTCACATATGTCTCCTTAAGTGATTCTCAGGGCAATTTCAAAAACTGAGATTTCAAGCTGTTTTGTCATGTGAAAACCATGTTGCCACGGTGTTGCTAGGTAGGATACATACATACACTGTTGCTTCCTGGCTTAATTAAATATAGGCATTTGTTAAAATCCTTAAACCTAATTGGGGACTGTAGGGATTGTGATGCTCAAATTAGCATTCACCACAAACTACTGGACTTATATGATTAGTGTACTATGATTAAAAGCCCAAAAAATCTGTTGTAAACCAAAATGCTACATATCAGTCCAAAACTAACCAGCTGACAAGTGTTAAAGGGATAGCTCACCCAAAAATGAAAATTACCCCATGATTTACTAAACCCTCAAGCCTATTTTGGATGAATACAATGTGAGTTATAGTAAAAAAAATGTTGTGGTTCCTCCAAGCGTTATAATGGCAGCAAATGAGTGTTGAGATATTGAAGCCCAAAAAAAAAAAGCTCCAGTGTTAATAAAAGCCTCTTAGGTGAATGGATGCGTTTGTGTAAGAAAAATATTTATATTTACAACTTTAGAAACCCTAATCTCTAGCTTCTGCTAACTGTCATAAGCACATTCACAAGAGAGTTTTGTTCTAGCAGATGACGTAGGACGTAGACGTAGCGTAAGCTACGGTGAGAATATGCTCTCATGAGAGCCAAGTTTTGCTTACAGCAACAGAAAACCAGTCTCCTCTTGGCTTATATCGAAGTCCTCCATCATTTTTCTTTACCAATCTTCGTTTTGTACTTCTGATTTGTGACTGGTGTTTTGTGAACGCACATACGACTTTAAGTTTTGAATATGGATATTTTTCTTACACAAATGCATCAGTTTGCTTCAGAAGGCCTTTATTAACCCACTGGATCCATGTGGAGTACTTTTTATGATGGATGGATGCACTTTATTGGGCTTCCAAATCTCAACACCCATTCACTGCCATTATAAAGCTTGGAAAAGCCAGGACATTTTTAAATACAACTCTGATTGTATTTGTCTGAAAGAAGAAAGTCATATACACCTAGGATGGTTTGAGGGTAAGTAAATCATGGGTGAACTACCTTTTAAGTCTGAAAATGTAACTTTAACCTTGTTACACACCCTTAATGTGTGAAACGTAAGGCAAAATAAGCATGAAAACATGCGAAGAAAGCATAATCCACTGGGATAAATGAATATTGTACTGTGATATTATGTGGCTATATAAACTGTAAACTTGTGTCATAATCAGGGTTGCCAAATCCACAGTTTTCCTAATGAATTGGGCTACTTTTAACTATTGCCAAGGGTAGATTTTGTTGTGGGTTAATGGTTTGACAGAATGCGTAAATTATATTAGACTGAAAAGCTTGTACTGAAATATTTTACTTCACCAATTTATATTCTACCACTGATAAAATTGTGCTGTTAGGGAGCTTGTGTGCAGAAATTTATGACAAGCACCAAGGAGGAGAACAGATGCATCAGAACAAGAGATTAAAACTGTAAATACTTGTATATATTAAGGAAAGATATGTTAGGTTTATATGTAAAATATTTAATTTATATATAATATAAATTATATACAAGTGTTTACATACAAATACATACAATACGTGACCCAGGACCACAAAACCAGTCATAAGGGTCATTTTTTATACATAATCTGAAAGATGAATAAATAAGCTTTCCACTGATGTATGGTTTGTTGGATAGGACAATATTTGGCTGAGACTGAGACTATTTGAAAATCTGGAATCTGAGGGTGCAATAAAATCAAAATATTGAGAAAATAACCTTCAAAGTAAGTTCTTACTAATCAAAAATTAAGTTTTGATATATGTACTATAGGAAATTTACAAAATATCTTCATGAAACATGATCTTTATTTAATATACTAATTCCTGGCATAAAAGGAAAATAATTTTGGCCCATACAATGTATCGTTGGCTATTGCTACAAATATACCCGTGTTACTTATGACTGGTTTTGTGGTCCAGGGTCACATATATATGCGTGTATTTATATATACACAATAAATATACACAGTACACACAAATATAGTATGCAAACACAAATTTCTATTTTGAACTGACTGATCACAACTAATCATTTTGCAGCTCTAATTTTGTTCACCAGCTGTCAATAGTAAGGTAGTTTATTTACAACATGTTTACGATAAACTGAAAGTGCTATTAATTAAGAATAGCAGTGACTAATATTAGTGTTTCAGAATTTGGGCTAGCTTAGTCATTTGGGTTATTTTTAAATTGGACTGATCAATGCAGATCTGGCAACCCCGATCATACTTGTGATAACTTAGATGCCATGTGCTCAAAAAGACAGTTTGAATGGCAGTTTGTGTAAATATAAATGAGCGCGTTTCTCTAGGTCAGCCGGTTTGAATCTCTGAGTTTGAGTGTGACGTCACATTGTCCTCAAAACACAAATGTGTGACACTACTTCTGGAAAAAAAGTTAGTAACTGTCACACATACACGGCAGTAAGTTTCATATTCACCATATGTGAAACTTCATTTAACACTTGCATTCGAAGCTCAGCAGGGATGTACATTAGATAAAGTCTGCTTACTCTAAACCCCTAATCACCACGTTAAAGGGGCTGAAGAGGATGAAGACAAGTATGGTTTTAACTGGTGAGGGTTAGCATACCTCCCCGTGTGTAAACATCCTGTATTTAAGACCACGTGTGGTCAGAAAGTAAGCCAGAAACGACCGAGCATGACAGGGGCGGGGGTGTTGTAAACGAGTTTGTGTGTGTGTGTGCGTGTGTGTTTGTAACTCTTCAAACCCAAAAGTAGGAACATGCGACGATTTAGGAACCACCAAGCTGGAGTGGATTTCACCAGTAGACAGGGAAAGATAAAGAGAATTACCGATTATACAAAATGGACAAGAGCGCAAGGAGAAAAAGAAGAGGAAAAAACAGAAACAAAAACCTCACAACCACATCCTCTTTTTCAGCCTAGGAGTGTAAAGCCCACTGCTAAGCGCTTGCCCAGGGTATGCTATCTCATTTCCAGGGGCTTTTTTTTTTCACTCGGTTTCTCCCCCAGGGCTTTCCACACAGCCTGAGAGCCCCCACTGAAATATTCACAAGGCACCTGAGGACACAGGTCTTTGTGGGGCGGTTCCAGGGAGGTCGGCTCCGGTTTAACCCACACACCGAGCGCCTAATCTAGGGGGATGAACACATCTAAGTGGCTGATGAGCACAGCTGTCACTCCATACACACACACACACACACACACACAGCCCCCCAAACAGCTCTAGGGAGTGAAGCGCACCTGTATGCATCCCTGCTTACACAAAAGAACTCCTAGTTTTTTCGTAAGGGATGAGTCTGATTGCACATCTGGTGTGAGGGTGTAAAAATAAAATAAAAAATTTAAAATGCAACAATTGTGTGTTGAACCGTCATGTTTGCGTTTAGCTTTAAATATTGATGCGGGGCTTTAGATGTACAGATGTTTAATGTACAGTGAGTTTCTAAGCTGATAAATAGAATATCGGGCTTTGTGTGGTCTTTAAAGTGAGGGGGAGAAGCCGGTCCCCAGTGTTGTAGCAGGTTCATGCTTTCTAACCTGTTACCCACACAACACAGCCCACAGCCCGGGGAGAGCAGCCATCTTCCACACACTCCACCCACACATACGTACATACATACACACACACTCAGCTGTGTGTCGTGTAAGCTTGCACCCCCATACCCTGCCCCCCCCCCATGCGCTCACACACACACACACACACACGGCCAGTTTAACTACCCCCTCTTTATCCGTTTCTCTATCCCTCTGTACCATCAGCCACCTCCTCCCCCATATCTTGCCTTTCTGTGCAAATGTTCAGATTAACAACCGCAACCACCCTGAATAAACACCGTACTGCACTTTCTTGTTCAACTAACTGCCTGAACCTCCCTCAAGATACACTTGCACATCCATAGACATGTTAAACATGTATGCTTAAACATTATAGCAGTACAAACAACTAAAACAAACTCCAACATGGAGATATGATTCATAGAAATTGGGAAAATCTAAAATAAGAGTATTCATTTAGTTGAACGCAACTGACATGCATAATTAAACGAATATTCAGGGTTAAATACAAGTTCAGTTCTTTTGGAAGCATCTGTGCTGACGATTTTAATAGAAACTTTTAACTTTGTGGAGTCAAACTGAAAATATGTTGACAGAGTGGACTTACAGTGAACGTCTATGGGGCATTCATTTACTGTTTGTTTGTTTGTTTGTTTAGGCATGGGCTCATAATTAGTCCAACTCAGGCTCACTGGAAAAATTAGCCTGTGGTAATATTTCATCAAAATGATATGTGTTTCACAACACCTTCAGAGTGAAATGTCCAGTGAGTCAATCTGGCAACCTGAATATGAGAAACTTGCTGTTTTATTGTGTTGGCTGTTGTAGGTATCACAGCAGTTTGGAAATTAAATGTCCAGTGAGAGGCCCTAAACAATCACTGTCAAGTCAACTTTATTTATATAATGCTTTATGCAATATAGATTGTTTCAAAGCCCCTGGGTCATTCTATAATTAGGGGTACATTTAGAATTTGACAATGTGAAGAAAATTTTTTTTCCTGTTTCCCAAAAACCCAAACATGACCTTACATAGCTGCTTTGAAACAATCTATATTGTTAAAAGTGCTATATAAATAAAGGTGATCTGTAGAAATATGTGCATAAAATACCATCTGAAATACTAAAATACTGTCCACCATGTTACCTTTACTGGGTAACACAGTTGACGGGTAACTTAGTTGACATTTTTAATGTTTTGGGCCTATACTCAACATGAAGGCCTAGAACTACTGAGCATATGGTACGTTTAGAAATATATTTTTATAAACAAAACATAAGTTTTAGTTACACTGTCTTGTTAAATTTTGCAGCAATAATACTTTTGTAACACTGTTGACGGTCAATTAATCCACTCTTGACACAGGTTTGCTAGTTTAACCAATATTAGGGGAAAGAGAGAGAACATAACTTCTAGTGTTTCATCCATGTGCTTCTAAAGGCATTATTATTAAATATTATTATTATTGTGAGAATGGGAAAAACCCATTCCTTTTCGGGGGGGGGGGGGGGGGGGGGGGGAGTAACTTAGTTGACAATGGTTTTTTGGACACAAATAAAACAAGTTATATCACAATAAACACTTATCATTTTTGAAGCGCACACCCATATGTCTTTATAATCTAACTGAATGCAAAACTATGAAATTAATTTATATTTGAGGTCATTTTCATGCTTAAATGCAGAGTAGAATAAGCAACTTTACAAAATCAGACAGCTGAATACCAGGGTTGTGTGATATGAACATCATTTTTGAACAAAAGATATGGCTTTTTCAACATATAGTAGTGTGATTGGGAAAAATATAATTGTGTACTAGAAATTGAAGCATCGGGACTTCATACTGATGAAAATATATTAAAAATTTACTTCACGGGCATGAGATGTACCCACAATTATAGAATGACCCACCTATTGTGCTTGAATATAACGTACCTTCTACACTAAACCTGACTAATAGTGTGAACAAAGCAAATGTGAGATAAAAAGGCATTTGCTGAAGAAAACATGCCATTTTAGCTTGCTTCCAAGTTGTTGAGCTCTTTTATCAGTTCTCATTTTTTTTCATAAGACTCAATGTAATGCTGTACCAGGTGCGCTACAGAGTAAGTTTACTACATTTATAAAGTCAAACATATAGAACTTTTAGAATATTTTTAGGTCATAACTTAGTATTCTGCAAGGAGCAATGCAAAAATAAGTCTTTAATTATCAATAAAGCCTCTGTAATCATACTTTGTGTTATTGGTTATTGGTGTTTTACTGCCACTAGTGTTCATTTCAGATGCATTTGTTAAATTATTCTCTGTGGTAATCAACAACAAGCCAATAGAGTTTAACTCATGTTTAATATTCGTGCTGGGTGAGGGCAGGTATGATATTTCGGCTTCAATAAAGCAGTTCCTAGAACACAATGCTGTTCTTTACTCTTATTTCAGCCCCTCTCTTCCCTTTACCCCATGCAGTAGGAACCAGTTCCCCTCCCCTGCTTTCTGTTGACACAATACAGCCACACCTGTGAGGAAGTCAATATGCATAGTAGACCAGAGCCCCCCTCCTGTCTAAAATGTTCTCCCACATATACACAAACACACACACACACACGGATTCTCCATTAAACAAAAACACCTGGACGCGACCCTGACACGCAACACCAACACTGCCCTCTAGAATAAGAGCTCTTGCTAAAGAATACACAAATGCAGTACTGAAGAACATTTACACATTTGGCAGATGCTTTTATCTAAAGTGCCTTAAAAAGTATATTTATTAAGGTATATTTTTAAGAGTTTGTGTGCTCAATGGGAATTGCACCATGATTTACCAGTCAAGCTGCAGGAACACAATCATTACTTTTATGCTGAAAAAATAAGAGTTAGATAGTGCTTCTCAGTTCTCATTATAATTCTGTGGACTAGCTACAGTAGTGGAAGAAAGCAAAGGAAAGCACCACATTTTAGTGCTTAACAACAGTTTGAAACTATCAAAGAATATAACGGATAAAAATACTGTATGAGAATCTATTGCACTGGTTTGGTCAGTACCAAGTCCAGCACATGGTGTCATTAAATAATTCTACGCTACCTTAAAATTACTGTTTTCCATCCCAGGGGAGAGATAGGGGCGGACGGGCTGTTCTGCTACACAGACACCTGCCAGCACACACACACACCACTAATATTAAAACACATTACAATCTGTACATCTACAATAGATGTTAAGAATAAATAAAGCCATTGTCATGTTAATGAACTCATTATTCAATTAAGGTCATGAGATGTGGAGAAAACCTAAAAAGTGACTGGCAAAGGAAGTTGTCATGTTTCCACTGGCTTCATTCTGTGTAGATGGGCATGAGGACAGTTCCTTACATAACCAGTTCTTCTGCTCAACTGACTCATTTTTGCACTGCAGACAGTTACAATGCCGTAAATACATGAATGTGATTTTAAAAATTGTGACTTGCGTTCTTCTATGTCGTAATATAAGTTAAATTAGCGCGATTAATTTAGCAATGCTAAGTAACATTTAATGTTTGTTAACAGTCTGAATTCGACATTTTCGCCTGTACAGTTACACATATTTCTAACTAACCAATCAGAATCTAGTGCACCTGTAGCAAACAAGAGCCGACACGGCGCGAACAAGCGTCATAATTATCAATACAGAGTGCCACATTCTTTTGACAGATGCGCTGAATGATACATTGTTGCGCTTAACGCTCGATTCAAATGTATCAATTCAAAGACACCCGAATTCGAATTCTTTGTTGACGTTTATCTGTACACCCGCTGATGTTCCGCCGTCGGCGAGTCAAACAAGTGGGGTCGCTCCCCTTAAAACCAACCCGTCAGCGAGGAGAAAATGGAGGAAGACGGAACTGACCAGCTTTAAGGGGGCAGACGGGAGAAAAAAAGAGACAATAACCCGAAGAGCAGCAGCGCTCGTGTCACCTAACGCTTCCCTCAGCGAACACTCGAATATACTCCGCTCTCCTCAAGTTGAGGGAAGTATTAGGCTCCGAGCCCACTTATTCCATTATGCAGGACATAAAATAATAGAAAAGTGAGTCCTGTAAAAAAGAAATCCCCTTCCCTTTTCTGGTAGTAGGTTTAGGGTGTTGACGCAGCAGAAATTTCCAGCTGGAGAAATTCCCCTTTTGGAGGTTAAATGAGGGGAGGAGAGAGTGGGGTTAAGCCCTCGGCTGCCAAAGCTGAGCTTTTCATTTAAATACCACCACCACATTACCCCCCCAAAGGACATGAATTTATGATTAAAACTGTTGTAACAAACAGTATTAATTTCCTAATGGTGAAATGTGAAGTAAAGCGTTGACAAGACAAAAAAGAAAGTCTCCCATCACTCCAATAAAAGTCTATCCTGAATGAATGACTGCACATCTGACAGCTGTTCGCAGCGTGTGCATCATCTGTCATGAACGCGTTCTCACCTGGAGACGTCAAACAGGTTGCTGTCACGCAGTCTACTTCAATGACGTGAAAATAACCCAAACGCACCGGCCTCGCGGAAACTCATAACTTGAACTTACCTGAATACCTGTGTTGAGCCGCGAGCTCATGTCTCTGCCATACATCCAGATGACAAGTCAAGTGTGATTGCAAAAGCGCTGAGAGTGAAGCCTGCGCGGTGGTCAGACTCAGAAGGGAGGAAGTGCTGTTAGAGATAGAGTGGAAAGGTGAGAGAGGCATACCTGTTAACCCATGAGTTCTGGGGGAGCGCGATGTCGATGCTTTGGAGCTCCAGTATTTCGCCCGTGACAGCTTTGAGAGAGTGAGCACGTCAACAATGTCAGCAGTCAGCTGGGAGACGCGTGTGTGTCGGTCAGTGTAATTCCCCTGCTCGCTGTCTCCCTCTCTCCACGCTCGTCTTTTTCTGTAATTCTCCCTCCCCTGCTTTTCCGTGTCTCGGTATCAGGAACCAACCTCCCCCTCTGTGTGTGTGTGCGTGCGTCTCTCTCTCTCGCTCTCTCTCTCGACTGAGAGTCAAATACAGGAAATGAGGCAACATAAACGCTCGCATTCACCATCAAACCCTGGACAGCTCCAGCTGAACTCACACAGCCATGAAGCCTCCAGGTCAATTATGAATATACAGAGGGCAACATGCCCACCTTATTAGTATAAAGACGCTTAGCGTACTGACAAGGCAGGTGGAATACGGGGAAATTTAATTTCGACTTTGCAACCTCACAATAAAAAAATACAAGCAAAAATATCTGTATAAAAAATGTAAAATAACAAAATACAATAAAAACAGTAAAATAATTCAATGCATGTCAGTTTTATTTAAAATCTGCAAATGGCATGTATAAATAGTTTTAAAATAATTTTTAATGAACTTTTCTATTTGAATATGTTTTAAAATGTAATTTATTCCTGTGATTTCAAAGCTGAATTTTAGGATCATTACTCTGGTCACATGATCCTTCAGAAATGATTCTAATATTCTATTATTATTATTATTATTATTATTATTATTATGTTGAAAACTGTTGAGCAGGTTTTTTCAGGTTTTTCAGGTTTCACAGAACTTATCTGAAATAGAAACCTTTGTAACATTATAAATGTCTTTATCAACACTTTTGATCTAATTAAAGCATCCTTGCTAAATAAAAGTATTAACTTCTAGAATTTCTTTCCCAATAAATGGATACATTTATACTGACTCCAAGCTTTTGAATGGTATAGTGTATAATGTTACAAAAGCTTTTTGTTTCAGATAAATGCTGATCTTTGTATCTTTCTATTCAAAGAATTCTGAAAAAAATGTACTCAACTGTTTTAAATATTGATAATAATAATAAAAGATGTTTATTGAACAGCAAATCAGCATATTAGAATGATTTCTATAATCAGTAATGATGCTGAAAATTTAGCTTTGATCACAGGAATAAATTACATTTTAAAATATATTTAAATAGAAAGCAGTTATTTTAAATAGTAAAAATAATGTAAAAATTTTACTGTTTTTGCTGTACTTTGGATCAAATAAATGCAGGCTTGGTGAACAGAAGAGACTTTAAAAACATTAAAAATCTTTTGACTGGCAGTGTAAACAGTATAATGCTGTAGTGTGCCTATATTTAATGTATGTTATAATTGGTTATATATGTAACCATGTAACTGATTTTTTACAATTTTATATATATAAATAAATGCATGTTATAAAATACATTTTATATGTATAGAGTGTCAGTTTTATACAGTTCTGTACATTTAAATATAAAACTGTGACTGATCATTTGTTTTATATTTGTCAGCTTTTTTATTCACTAGTTTGCTTAAAAAGTCTGTTTGTATACTTGTATATTATATTATATTATATTATAACATTATAATTATATACAATTTACCAAAATATAATGATTTACACACAAACACACGCACACATATTTTTCAGTACATATTACATAATCTATTTTATAATACATGTTATTTATGCAAACATTAGTCTTTACTAATTTTATATACTTGATTTTTTTTTTTTTTTTTTTAATCTAAGTGTTTTAGCTATAGCTAGTTTAAAAATCCTTTCGTCTACCAGAGCTGCGTTTAAACCGAGTGTCCAGTTCATACAGGGGACGTGCTGGTTTTTCCCGTGGGTACTGCAGAATTTGCATGAGGGAGCGTCTGTGCGTATAGGCGCGTGTAGGCGTGAGTGAGCGGCTGCTACACGCTTTTGTCCACTGTGCGTGTCTCGAGAGCGTGAGAGCGACACGCGCCCCCTAGTGGCAAAAAGGCGCTTTGAATTCACCAGCGAGGGCATGTTGTCACGCTCTCAGTATTCTCAATCTGTGTGGAAGGTGTCACCTACCTATATGCAAATCACAGAAGGCGTGGCTACATTTGCTCATTTTGCATATTCATAGAAACACATTAAAATCTGCATTAACTGTACAGTTCAGTTTTTGTTATTTGAATGCTGTTTTCACCTCTTAATCTGAGATGCAATAATCAGGCTATTTCGTATTGCATGTGTGCGCGTTTCCGAGCTTTGGCCGGATCGGACCATGTGTCAGGCAGGGTTTGTGTGGATTAAACCCATTGACCTGTGGCAGGGCTCCTGTCTTAGGCTCCTGTGCACGCGTGTAATACTGATGTTCTTTAGCCACTCTCCACGTCCGCAATCCGTGTCAGAATCAAGCTGCTTTTCTCTCTTGCTCTATCCGTCTGCCTGTCCATGTACGCCAACGGCGGTCTGCCAATCTGCCTGACACAACACAGTCTGCCTGATTACGCCCCCTTTTATCCTGCCACCTCTTAAACACCATCCCCCTCCATCCAGCATGGGGCTCAAACTTCATTAGCCCTCTTACGTATTTATTCATTCATATCATGAACACTCATCAAAGCCGAGCCAGAGGGACAAGGGCCAAAGAAGGCCTTGCACACACATAAACACAGGGGAGTGACCAGACAACATATTATGTTCAAAACCTCTCAACAAATATGCTCAGACAGTCTTGCTAGCACTTGAAACTCTTGTTGCAACATTAAAACTTTGTTATTCAGGCCACAACAAAAACATTTCAACTCATCAATACACTCAAACGCATGTACGCACAGATCGTAGATGCGTAATTAAAAGAAAACACTCCCGTAAGCGTCAGCACAGGAAACGGGAATGGAGTCTAAGTGCTGACATGTGTTTGAACCATGACAACAGGAGGAGAAACATAAATAGCATCCTTAAAAACTTTCTGAAGTCTGAAATTAATTGCGTCTTTACACCGGCCCCCCGCCGTGAAGCGCAATAATCGTTCACGTCAAACAAGCGGGCGCAAAATATATATAAACACAAACTGTCATAAAAATAGCACGGAGAGATTTCAAAGCGCCGTCCCCCCACCTTTCACTATCAATTTGCCAGCGAGCTGAATAGTGCTCTGTTTCTGCCAGTCTGTCAGTGGATGCGAAGGGAGACCAGGTGTGTGTCTGTTCTATTCAGCGACACTGCGGTTTTCTGTGGGGAGCTCAGAGACGAGGTGTCCATCTAAAGGTGCAATGTGACGATAATGGCAGCTGACAAAAACCAAAACCGACTTCTACACTAGCACCCATTCTAAAAACAAACAAACAAACAAAAAACACGACGGAATGACAGCAAAACAATGACGGATGAACGGAAAAGAGGGTGGACAGAGAGAGGAAGGGGAAGTGAGAGTGAGATGTTTTGTACTGTAGACTAGATACATGACAGACTATCAAACAATGTAACAGCTCTTAGGTGTCTGTGTGTCCATCATCGTCTAGTCTGGTCAAGTCTAATCTTGTCAAATTGAAGCAGTGTTCAACACAGGACCCTTTTACACCAGAGTGTTTGCAGCAGACTCCACTTCACGTCAGGGTTCGGTTCGTTTGGTTGGTTGTTGTGTGTGAACCAGAGTCTGCTCTGAAACATTAAGTTGGTGTACGTTTCATTTGGACTCAAAATTGATAAGAAAACAATCTGGCTTAATTTGGTGAACTGCTATTGATTGTTTTAATCTGTTAGACCCAAAACAGTCACTGAGTTCCAAATGGGATAAATCCACCTCTGAAGAGCACTTTGGTGTCAGAAAAATCATGGCCGCCATATTGAAGAGTCGCTCCAAACTGGCCACTTCAAAGGGTCTTCCGAAATGAAGGATTTTAAAGGAAAGGATTAAAGGACGTGACTTGTAGCCAAGTATGGTGATCCATACTCGGAATTCATGCTCTGCATTTAACCCATCCAAGTGCACACACCCAGCAGCGGGCAGCCATATTGCTGCGGTGCCCAGGAAGCAGTTAGGGATTCGGTGCCTTGCTCAAGGGTCTCACCTCAGTCGTGGTATTGAAGGTGGAAGAAAGCACTGATCATTCACTCCCCTCACAAACAATCTCTGCCAGACCTGAGACTCAAAGCCATAACCTTCAGGTTACAAGTCTGACTATCTAACCATTAGGGCACAACTGCCCCCAAAGGATGAGGTCCCACCGAGACAACTGACCCACTTTGAATGGTCCAGTTGATGGACACTTCACTCCTGTGATGCTTTGCACAGGTTTAATGGTGCAATGAGGACCACTCCTTAACTGGCTTGGGAAGATGGTGCAGAAATGCATTCAAAGGAACAGTTTTTTTTCCCCTTCACCCTAAGGGTTTGTTTACACTTGTCATGTTTGGTTTTGATTGGCACTCTGGTGCGATTGCTCTGTTAGTGCAGTTCATCTGAGTAAGTGTGAACGCTGCCATCCGAACCCTGGTGCGCACCAAACAAGTGGACTGAGACCGCTAAGGGTGTGTTCACACTTGTAGTTCAGTTTGTTTTGTTCTTTTGGCCCGGACCAAAAAGGAAAATGATACATTTGGTCCTGGTCCACTTAGCGTTTACACTGGCATTTTTGACAGCGAACCTAAAGATACGGAACCTCAAGGCATAATGATACATTCACAACCTGATTGGTTGGGTTGAATGACGTATATTTTGTGACGGAACTCACCGAACACTCTAAACAAAAGGAAAATGTGCATTTGACTTAAAGCAGCACTGCGGGTGTATGACATCAAGTAACTTTTTGCAGAATTTAACTTGCAGAATTTAACAGCAATTTATAAAAAGTTTAACAAAAATTGCATGTTTTTAAGGCCCTATGAAATACGTTTTATTTTTGTTTTATCGATCTCAAATTCAGTTTTGTTTGTGAATCTCTGTTTTCCATTAATTTTCTGGATTCTGGTGTGTTCACACTTGTAGTTCGGTTCGTTTCGTTCTTTTGGCCCGGACCAAAGAGGAAAATGATACATTTGGTCCTGGTCCACTTAGCGTTTACACTGGCATTTTTGACAGCGAACCTAAAGATACGGAACCTCAAGGCATAATGATACATTCACAACCTGATTGGTCGGGTTGAATGACGTATATTTTGTGACGGAACTCAACGAACACTCTAAACTAAAGGAAAATGTGCATTCGACTTAAAGCGGCACTGCGGGTGTGTGACATCAAAGTACCCATTCACTGATTGGTCTGCTCAGTGCAAGCTTTAAGTTGAATACACCTAAGGCCATCTGCTGGACTAAACACGCTCATTGTTGCGTATATATGATTTTATTTTCACCACCTGCAAACTTACAAAGAGCTCATAAAAGGCACTTTACCTCCTCATTGGTACACATTTGCCCTCTGCTCATTTTATTTTGGATATACTTCTTGTTCCCTTTGTGAAATCATGTTGCATAGCGTTGCATCTTGTCATTACTTCCGTTTTTTGGTTCGTTTAGAAGCATTTGGTCCGTGTTGCATTCATATTTCATTCGACCCAAACCAGAGTTCATTTGGAGACCCATCTTTTTATCGGTCTTGGTCTGCTTATTTGGTGCGGACCAGGGTACGGATGGTAGCATTCAAACTTACTCAAATGAATCGCACTAACAGAGCAATCAGTTTGTTTTAATCAAACCAAACATGACAAGTGTGAATACACCCCAAAAAGATGGGTCTCAGTCCACTTCCGAGTAAATTCGGTGCAGTGCGAATTAAATATGAATGCAATACAGACCAAATACTTCTAAATGAACCAAAAACAGGATGTAAAGACAAGATGCGATGCTATGTGACATGATTTGACAACGCGGAGCAAGCAGTGTATCCAAAACAAAATGAGCAGATTTGTCATTTTTTTTCTGTTAAAACAAACTCTGGTGTAGTGTGGTCACGATGACTCCAATATCACGATACTACTACTGAACCGATACTATGAAAAAAACATAGAACAACAGGAAAAGTAATTTTCAAAGCATTTCATCCCCCCTTTAAAAAAAAAAAATAATAATAAGAAGAAAATAATAATAATCACATGCCAGTGCCACTACACAGGATTATGGTGAACAACTACCGAGCCTACAGGTATGTAGAGTTCTTAGCTATATTGGTAAATTAGCTTAAGCATAAAGCCAAATCTTATTTCATGATATAGTAGTATTATTATTTTACAACAACAATTTATATCATGACATAGTCATTTTTTGTTGTTTTATCTTTGTTATTAATAATAAGAACCTAGTAACAAACTAGAGGACAACTACAATAAAACAAAGACACAATTGAAATAAAGAGGGCCCTTTGAAATCTGTTTTATTTTATTAGTTTATTAGTTTTATTAGACTCTATTTTGTCTGGTTATATTAAAAAAATATTTATCAAAAAGCATGTCTAATTAGTTGAAATCAAGAAACTTGCAGAATTTAACAGCAATTTATAAAAAGTTTAACCAAAATTACATTTTTAAGTCCCTATGAAATACATTTTATTTTTGTTTTATTTATCTCAAATTCTTTTATTTATCTCAAAAAGTTTTGTTTGTGAATCTCTGTTTTTGAATTTATGTGAATTTATAAAGGATAATTAGATTTGACAAAGAATTAATTTATTATAGACTATTTATTTCTTTTTTTAGAAAATACTGAATTTACCAGAAATACTGTGTACAATTTTCTGGTAAATAAATTCTGGTAAATATTTTTATAGCCTGATTTGCACCCCTGAACGATCAGAGGCCGTGGCTGAATTCGAGGCTTGTCGCAAACTATTTTTTGTCCAAAAAATCCTCTGTTGTGTGGTGTCATTACGATTGTTTAACTGCTCCTGATCGAGATGGAGCCTCCCCGAACCCAAATCGTAAATATCAAACATGTTTGATATTTAGGATTCTTGATCGGGCAGCCTCTGACGTGAAACCCACAATAGCCAAATAGAGCGAGCAAGCGTCACTTACTGGGTGTTGCGTGCTTCAATAGCTGAAACTTGGCAGCCACAAAAGCAGAATACATCACCCATATTCTTTTTCATACTTTCTTTTTCACTGTGAAACAGAAAACACGCCGGGAAAACCAGCCGACAATGCCGATAGTCTACTTTTTTTTTTCTTCTCTAGTAACATGTCACAGTGAAACTGTTCCTACAGTCAACAAGTGTGTGGTCTTGCGGTCTGGTAGAATCAGCTAGTGTGCGTGTTCAGAGGATTATAAGGCTAAAAATTGGTTGAAACTGTCTTCTTCATGTCTGTGGTCTCCCATCGGTTAAAATTTGAAAATCGTCTAGTGTGCAGCCAGCCTAAGGTCACCCCTAGTGGCAAACCACTGCAATTTCAAAATGTTATGAGACAGTTTTAACAAAGCATCACTGACTGAAATTATGTAATTTTGGCGGTTTGATACAGTATGTTCTCCAGAACAATGGTTAAAAACAAAAGATTTGCAATGGTTTCAAAGCTTCACAGTGCATCCATTACTAGTTTGGGGACAACCTTGCTAATCAAGTGAGCTAAACTGTTTACATGTCCAAATTATATTATAGCTAGATGTTTATTGGATAAATAGCTACATGTTCAGTTTAAAGGTGCAGTTCATTTCAAGAACAAAAATGTAAAGATAATGTACTCATCCCCTTGTCATCCAAGATGTTCATGTCTTTCTTTCTTCAGTCGTAAAGATATTATGTTTTTTAAGGAATGTTCTCCATATAGTGGACTTCTATTGTGCCCCTGAGTTAGAATTTCCAAAATGTAGTTTCAATGCAGCTTCAAAGGGCTCTAAACGATTTCAGATGAGGAAGAAGGGTCTTATCTAGCGAAATGATCAGTTAATTTGTAAAAAAAATTGATCATTTCTATTCTTTTTATCCTCAAACGCTCATCTTGTCTAGCTCTTCTTGAACTCTGTGTATTTCGGTTCATGACAGTTAGGGTACATCAAAAAACTCCCATCTCATTTTCTCCTCCAACTTCAAAATCGTCCTACATCACTGTTTTACCTTTTTTTGTAAAGGGTGTTTGACCCTCCTTGTGCGTTCATTTTGTATACACTGGGTCGGTACTTCTGAAGCAGTGTAGGACCATTTTGAAGTTTCAAGAGGAGAAAATGAGATGGGAGTTTTTCGACATGCCCTAACTGTATTGACCCGGATTACACAGACTACACATACACATCGCAGAGCTAGACAAGACAAGCATTTGAGGTTAAAAAGTATACAAATTGTAAATTTCTTTAGAAAATAAACAATCATTTTGCTAGATAAGACCCCTTTCTCGTCTGGGATCGTTTAGAGCCTTTCGAAGCTGTATTTAATCTGCATTTTGGAAATTCTAACTCGCAGGCACCATTAAAGTCCACTATTAGGAAAAAAAATCCTGAAATGTTTGCCTCAAAAAACAATTTCTTTATGACTGAAGCAATAAAGACATGAACATCTTGGATGACAAAGAGGGTGAGTACATTATCTGTACATTTTTGTTCTGGAAGTGAACTTCTTTAATGGTAAAGGGTGTTCTAACAGACAGACACATTTCTCTGTTCAGCAACAACATAACACAGAAACCATTTGAAAATCTTGCTGTATAATTTGCAGTAGCTAAACTTTCAACATGTTTATAGATAGTTAGCTAGCTAGTTAAATGACAACAAATTCCGTTTAATGCCACATACATTTGAAAGTAAATTTCATCAAGCTGATTACTCACTAAAAACTCCCACAGATCATGTTTTCATGCCATTTTAAGTATTATTTTGACATAAAGTGGTTGTATCTAAGTGTGTGAGTTGTTTACTTTTAATTAGTCTTCCCATTAAGGCCATTATATTGTTCATTCAGACTGATTCATGAACGAACACAGGAAGTGTGATTTATTGCATGAACCAATCACAGCCGAACATAACCAGTCATAGCCAGTCATACACTCTTAAAAATAAAGGTGCTTCACGATGCCATAGAAGAACCTTTTTGTCTAAATGGTTCCATAAAGAACCTTTAACATCTGAAGAACCTTTCTGTTTCACAAAAGGTTCTTTGTGGCAAATAAAGTTCTTCAGATTATAAAGAAGTAAAAGAACCTTTGACTGAATGGTTCTTTGTGGAACCAAAAATGGTTCTTCTATGGCATTGCTTGAAGAACCTTTTGAAGCACCTTTATTTTTAAGAGTGTATCGGGATGGAGGCGTTGCCTCCTGTCAAGTGACTTTCCCCTACTCATTCTCAATTACCCCCCACCAAACTCATGGCACGCTATAGGAGGTCTGTTAAAACTCAGTGAGCTCAGGGGAGGTGAGAGACGCAGAGTCCCGATGTAACTTTACCTGCTGGTGTCGCTGTTGGACAATGTTTCTTTATAGAAAAAAGTGATTTTACACTTTTTAATGTTAGATTTTATATTACTGGTACTGTTTTATTCTTGTACTATGAATTTTTTTTCTCATTCAATATTTTGAGGAGGCACTGCCTCCCTTGCTTCCTCAGAGGAAATGCAAATGCAAACCAAATGTAGGACCTAGCCGTTCTGGACTAGAACTAGAAATTGCATTTTTGCATTCAATCCACACAAACAGACGCAAGTCTCAATCTGTGCATGTTTTGGATGTAAAACAAGAGATACAAGTAAAATAAGCCGACATCTTCTTGTCTAAAGTCTTATCTACTTAGTTTAGTAAACAGTTGTCGCTAATGCTTATGCCGGTGCTCATGTTGATGACACAAATGTAGTGTATGGGTTTGCAACCAAACACTAAAATTTCCCCCACAGAGGTGAAGGAGGTGTAACAGAACAGTTCAGACCAAACAATCGATCCAAGCGTGCAAACTACCCTAGACTCGCTGAGTTAAAACAAGGATTTTTACTGCAGTTAGAGCTCTTCATGTTAGAGACGGACTGTGCTGCGAGCTGGGCTGAACTCGGGCTTCTCTCCTCTCTCTTCCCACTCCGCCCACTCCATTTCCTCTTCTTCTCTCATTTCTTTTGTAGCACCAAATGGCCTTGGCTGACCATCACTAACCACCCCCCTCGCTGCCCACCGCCTCTGCCCCTGCCCGCCTCAGAAATCACTCAAGGCCCTCTCTCTCTCTCCTGCTCCCTTGCTTCTTTTCTGCTCGGTTCTTAGCAGCCAGAGGTGACCTTCCCCAGCTTACAAGCGCATAGACTGAAGGCTCGCCTCCTGTTTAGCTTTAACAAGCTCCTATCTTTCCTTTCCTTTTCTCTCGTTCAGTGTCAGTGTTTTCGAAACATAAAAACGAAAGCTACCCAGACCACTGTTCCTTAACTCTTGTAGCTGCCTCTCTCCCCACCTTATATCTCATTTACTCGCTCTGTACTTGTAGGGGGGAGTATTAGAGTACAAAACGACCTTCTCTTCCCCCGAAGCAAAAACATCATCTTATTGCAGAGGTCACCCTCCTGATACAGCTCTCCAGGTTGGAACACTATACTGCTTGTTTTAATGATGTCAGGGAACACACAATGCTTCCAGGACATCTCTCCCCCTTTTTGCTCTTTGCTTTTGAAATACTAAAACGCTTCCTTCAATTCCTTCAATCCATCATGGTGAGAGAGAAAGCCTTTCCAATTCCTTATTATATATAAAATCCTTAATATATATAAAATAAAAAACAGTAATATTGTGAAAAATAATAACTGTTTTCTCCAGCATTTAAAATTTATTCCTGTGATGGTGGATCCCGAATCGTATTTTTCACAAAAATATTAAACAGCACAACTGATTCAACATAAGATATGTCAGCATTTTAGAATGATTCTGAATGGAGTAATGGCTGCTGAAAATTCCGTTTTGTCATCCCAAGAATAAAATACATTTTAAAATATATTCAAAGGAAAACTATTATTTTAATTTGCAATTACTTTTCACAATATTACTGTTTTTTACTGTATTTTAAATATTTTATTCCCTATTTTTTGCAAATATTTTTAAACACAGCATTGATGATCTTCTTTCAAAAACATAAATTTACCTTAAATAAAAAAAATCTTAATTATTCTGAACTATTGACCTGTATTGTATATCATCAAAAATAAAAATGTATTTAAAATAATTATAATAGTATAAAACTTACAGATGTAATAACTGAATAATCACATAAAATATATAAATATTAAATGATTTTTAAATAGAGTAATAGATGCTAAACATTCAGCTTTGTTATCTCAAGAATAAAACACATTTTAAAATATAATCAAGTACAGTTGTTTTAATTTGTAATAATATTTCACAATATTACTGTTTTTTTTATTGTGTTTTTTATGTTGTTTTTTTTTTTTTTTAAATATGTTTAAATGCAGTCTTAGTGATTTCTTTCAAAAACATAAGAAATTTTATTCATTCTAAACTATTGACCTGTAGTGTATATCATAAAAAATTAAATGTATTTAAAATAATTATAACAATATAAACCTTACAGATCTAATAACTGTATAACTATATAAGATATATAAATATTAGAATGATTTCTGTATGGACTAATAGCTGCTGAAAATTTAGCTTTGTTATCCCAAAAATAAAATATATTTTAAAAGGAGAAAACAATTATTTTTTGATTAACAATATAAAATATCTAAATATTAGAATGATTTCTGAATGGACTAATAGTTGCTGAAAATTTAGCTTTGTCATCCCAAAAATAAAATAAATTTTAAAAGGAAAAAACAATTATTTTAATTTGTAATACGATTTCAGAATATTACTACTATTCACTGTATTTGTAATATTTTTTTCACTATTTTTTGCAAATATCAAAAAATAAATGCATTTAAAGTAATTATAATAATATAAAACGTACAGATCTAATAACTGAATAATCACATAAAACATATAAATATTAGAATGATTTCTGAATGGAGTAATGGCTGCTGAAAATTCAACTTTGTCATCCCAAGAATAAAATACATTTTAAAATATAATCAAGTAGAACACAATCGTTTTAATTTGTAGTAATATTTCACAATATACATTTTTATTGTATTTTTATTTATTTTCTGCAAATATTCTTTCAAAATATTAAAAACCTTAAATATTCTGAACTATTGACCTGTAGTGTATATAGTAAACAAATGAAAATGTATTTAAAATAATTATAATAATATGAAACTTCCAGATCTAATAACTGAATAACAATATATATAGCCTAAATATTAGTATGATTTCTAAACCTGGTATTGGCTGCTGAAAATGTAGCTTTGTCATTCCAAGAATAAAATACATTTTAAATGGAGAAAACAATTATTTTAATTTAGTTTTCACAATATTATTATTATTTTTTCTGTATTTTAAATATTTTCCTATATTTTTTGCAAATATTTTTAAATGTAGCATTGGTGATCTTTTTTTAAAAACATAAAACTGTTGTCTTAACTATTTACTATTAATTAATTACTATTTCACAATATTACTGTTTTTACTGTATTTTTTATATTTTCCCCCAGGCAGGCTTGGTGAGCCTCTTAAAAAAAAAAAAAAAAAAAAGTATACAGAGCCATTAACTGAATAATTACATAAAATATATAAATACATAAAACATAAAAATCTATAAAATACAAAATGAAAAAAAAAAAAAAATGAAATTTACAAAGTAAAACGTCTAAAATATAAAACCATTTTGGAGCTCCATGTTGCTCTCTACAGCTATCTCAACCTTTACACCCTCACAAGTGGTCTTAAGATCGAGTGAGAGCTGCCTGTGTTGAATGAGGGGGAGGAAAGGGTTAATCCTCAACATTGCCTCCTGCTTTAACAGAGCAGCAAGCCATTTAATTTGACCTTAGCTGACCTTTAGGGGCCGTGACACACTCCCACACCAGAACAAATTACCCCTGACCTCGCAGGGAAGGGGCAGCGCTCGGCCATGAGGGTGCTCAGGTCATCGGCTCTGGGCTGCATGGGAACTACAATACATTATACACGAATATATGTGTGTGCGTTTGCGCTACTCAGGAAATCAATGCATTGTGTATTCTTTCATTAGACAATACAAATGCATTCCAGGATCTACACAGCGCAGTTTTATGCTCCAGGGTGATTTCTGCATAAAGTGTTTTCCAGGAGTTTTTTGAAGATTTTACAGTGTGGTTTTATGTAGAAAAACATTTAGGGGTAAAACACAAGAGGAACTGATGTCAGTAAAAGCCCACAAACATTTTCAGACAAGGCCTTTTGCCTACAAAAACATGTCATTTACAGGAAAACACCTTTGTGATGTGATGTAACTGTTAAGAATTACAGTTTCAAAGCCACTGCTACCCCTGTTGTGTCCAGCTCTCTTCATAATTCCCCTCTCACTTTCTTCCTCATTGCCTGTATGGGTGAATCTCACTGAACAAGTCTAGATCATGTTTCTCCCTAAATTTGAATGTGTGGCCGTAACCCACGTTGTGCTAAACAAACCTCAAAACATGTGACTTGATGAGAAGTGGTGTGTTATTACATTTCTAACTGCGATGGAACTACGATGTTTGCCTAATTTTTTAAAACAATGGACGTCAATGGCTATCAGCAACTGTTTGATTACAAACACTCTTCTTCAACACAAGAAAGAAACTCTTACAGCTTTGAAATGACATGAGGGTGAGTAAATGATTACACAATTTTTATTTTTGGGTAAACTTTGCCTTTAATGACTTAAAGGGATAGTTCACCTAAAGATGAAAATTACTCCATGATTTACTCACCCTCAAGCCATCCTATGTGTACATGACTATTTTCTTTCAGAAGAATGCAGTTTGAGTTATATTAAAAAATGTCCTGCCGCCTCCAAGCTTTATAATGGTAGTGAATGGGTGTTGAGATTTTGAAGTCCAAAAAAGTGCATCCATTCATCATAAAAAGTGACGGATGTGTAAAAGTGACAGAAAGTGACAAACGTTGAAGCATAGTCACGAATTAGAAATACAAAACGAGGATTTATAAAGGAAAATGACGGAGGATTCCGATATAAGCGGAGGAGAATTGGTAAGAGGAGATTGGTTTTTACTTGCTGTAAGCAAAACTTGGTTCTCGCGAAACTAGCATATTCTCACCAGAGCTTATGGTGCGTTCAAGTCATGTCGGATAGATCTTATTTATGAGCTGAACACACATGAACGCCACCACAAAGTCGTTATTACGAGTGGGAAACTCAAAAATTTTTTCAAGCCCAGAGTTCCCGAGTTGGGGGTGCATCAGTGAAAAACCGTGTTGGATGCAATGGACGCAGCCAGAGACAATATATATGCAACGTCTTTATTGACTGCAAATTTGTTGAAATGAATAAAATGATTACTTTTTGTAATGTACAATAAACTATTTACGTACATATACAGAATATTATATCATTGTATAATTACTATAGAATACATGATGCCGTTTACATCACTTTCATATATTAAAAACAGAAAAAGAGCAAAAACATGATGCACATTCTTTATTCGTCATTTTGTAGATGTAGAGTTTATAAAAATCATTGAATTTTACGTAGAAAAGGTTAATCTCCGTTAATCCGACCAAAGTGACTTGAACACACCTGACACCATAATGACGACTTGTCAACTCGTAAGTATGAATGTCGCAGGAGGACTTGAACGGATCATTACACTACACCTACGTAGATCCTATGATTCTGCGGAATCCAGGCATAAAAACGGAATTTACAGTTTAACGCGGAATGTCACCGAATTTGTCAAAGTTTAGATGAATAAATTAAAAGTAGGTCATTACACTTAAATCGTGATATGGACTAATATTAGACTGCAAAATGACTATTTAAATATATGACCCTGGACCACAAAACCAATCTTAAGTCGCTGGTGTATATTTGTAGCAATAGCCAAAAATACATTGTATGGGTCAAAACTACTTTAAAATCATTAGGATATTAAGTAAAGATCATGCTCCATGAAGATATTTTGTAAAACTCCTACTGTAAATATATCAAAACTTAATTTCTGATTAGTAATATGCATTGTTAAGAACTTTAAAGGTGATTTTCTCAATATTTAGATTTTTTTGCACCCTCAGTTTCCAGATTTTCAAATAGTTGTATCTCGGCCAAATATTGTTCTATCATAGCATACATACATCAATGGAAAGCTTATTTTTTCAGCTTTCAGATGATGTATAAATCTCAATTTGGAAAAATTTACCCTTATGACTGGTTTTGTGGTCCAGGGTCACATATGAATTCTGGGTATCTGTGTTAATAAATGGCGCAGACGCGCAATTTTGTTTACTAATCGTACTTGTCATGTGCTAAACGAGGACATAAATACATTAAAAAACATCTCCAGAACTGCTCTGAGTCACTTCATGAGTATTTTACCTTTTAATTTAAGTCAAACTAGCATCATATCATATACACACAGAAATTTAAAGGTATCCACGACAACCCGTCAAAATAAAAGTTTGGTTTGACGTGAATACATTGTGGCAGGAATACATTACTATTGTTCAGCAATATATATGTAATACTACTACTACTACTACTAAAATTGTTAAAACCTTATTTTTAAGAGATAATCATACATTTACTCAATGTTTTAATTGTTATAGTAAATCCCCTTTATTTGCAAAAAAAAAAAAAAAAACTAAAACAAAACATTTGTTTAATTTTCATTAATTAAAAGATAAATGAAATAAAATGCCTTCATTTTATAACTAGAAAAATGCAATACACAACACAATTTCTGAGAAAAATAAACATTTCACTATTGTAAGAATAAATAAAGCTTGTTTTTATGCATTCAAAAAATTAGACATGCTAGCACACAGAATTTAGTAACAATAAAACATAAGGTGGGCACAAATAAAACATTTCATAGGGCCCTAAACATATCAGATTTGTTCAACTTTTAATAAACTGATGTTAAATTGTTTAAGTTTCATGAATTAAATTAATTAGACATCCTTTCTGATTAATAACATTTAATTTAACCATTAAAAAGGAGTCCAGAAAATTTAAAATGGAAAAAGAAAAAAACGAATCCAGAAAAATTAAAATGGAAAAAAACAGAATTTTGAAAAAAAACAAACAAACAAACAAAAAAAAAAAAAACCCTGAATTTGGGACAAAATAAAACCGTTTTCATAGGGCCCTACCTACGTCCTATGTCATCCACTGGAACGCCACTCTCTTATGAACGTGTACAGCAGTTAGCAGAAGCTAGAGATTACGGTTTATAAAGTTGTAAATATGGATATTTTTCTTACACAAACACATCAGTTCGCTTCAGAAGGCCTTTATTAACATCCCGAAGCTGTGTGGAGTACTTTTTATGATGGATGGATACACTTTTTTGGGCTTCAAAATGTCACCACCCATTCACTGCCATTATAAAGCTTGGACAAGCCAGGACATTTTTTGATATAACTCCGATTTAATTCGTCTAAAAGAAAAGTGATACACCTAGGATGGCTTGAGGGTGAGTAAATCATGGGGTAATTTTAATTTTTGGGTGAACTGTCCCTTTAATTCTAATTTCTAGAATGAATTAAATTATAATTAGTTAATTTAGGAATATGTGTTTTTGTTTGTGGCTGTTTGTAATAAGAATAAAAGAGAAACTAATGAAGAAAAGATCCAAAATTTGATTGTGTTTGGACGTTTAAGTCAAATAATTGTTTTAATATTTTTGGTACTACATGATTACATGAAAAAATATTGCAGGGTTCTTAGCTGTTATAAAAATGTCACACTTAAAACTAATGTTTTTAACAGGATTTGTTTCTCTAGCTATACACAGTACAATTCATATCATAATCATATTTCTTATATTTAAGGATGAAATATGACTTTTCTTTCTTTCTTCCTCCACTTCCTCTCCCTCACAGCCTACTCCTCCTCTTCTCAAGCTGTTCATCTATTGGGGAGAATTCGTTTTTTGCATTTTTTTGTCATAATCGTCTCAGAGGCTGACGACCCGTTTCCACACTAGCGAGGTGGAGGCCTGTGTGTGTCTGAGCAGCGGTTAATGTGAGAGGACAGGCCCCCAGCCTCTGCGGCGAGAGAAAGGACGAGAAGAAAACGCACGAGTGCAAAAAGAACCGATAACCACTCTCGCTTTCTGTATCTTGGTCCTTTTCTTCCTCCCTCCTGCACTGAGGGATATGTATTGGAAAGTAGCTGGCACCAGAGCCCGTGATGTCACTGCTGGTAGGTGTTTAAGCAGCTTACTAACATGAGAGGAAGAAAGAGAAAAAGAGAGAGCGCACAGCGTGGGTTGAAAGGGTAGGGGCAGATGCTGTATGTGGGTATGCGCTCGGTGGAGGATGATGTGTGTCAGAAGGGCAGATACATGGAGCCGGGAGTGACCGTTCTTAGGCCATGAATGTGTGTGAGAGTTGCTGACGTGATTAGTGGTGTTGGCTAATCGAAGAATCACTATTACTCTTGCTCAGACTTACAGTAGGGTTACTTATCTGAGATTTGAACAAACCTCTAAAGTTCTCTGCACTCCAAGGCCAAAACTATACTGGTAACTATAAAGCATATAAGTATAAACCGTTCTAATTCAATGAGAATAGGGAAGTTCACACTTTCAGAATGACTGTTTTTCAGATAATGAAAGATAAAAACACCGACAGCCAATCAGAATCCATCCGACTTTAAAGAGTTTGAGCATTTAAAGCAGCAGATGACAAAACTAAAGCACACACTTATAAACAATGTTATTGTGCATTGCTGTGTAAAGCACGTCAGCGTTTTACTGCCACGTAAAAAAACCCCACAAAAACTATGATTAAAGTTGTAATATTTTGAGAATAAAGTTAAAATTACAAGAATAAAGTTGAAAAATTTGGAGAATAAAGTTATACTTTTTGGAGAATAAAGTTGTAATATTTTGAGAATAAAGGTGTAGCATTATGAGATTAAAGTTGTAGAATTTTAATAATTAAGTAAAAATTACGAGAATAAAATTGTAATATTTTGAGAATAAAGTTTCAATATTTTGAGATTAAAGTCATAGCATTATGAGATTAAAGTAATTGAATTTTAAGAAAAAAGTAAAAATTATGAGAAAAAAGTCGTAGCAAAATGAGATTGAAGTCGTAATATTTTGAAAATAAAGTTGTAATATTTTGATAGTAAAGTTGTAGCATGACATTAAAGTCGCTGAATTTATAAAGTAAAAAATTATGAGAATAAACTAATATTTGGAAAATAAATTTTTAATATTTCGAGAATTAAGTCATAGCATTATGACATTAAAGTCATAACATTTTAAGAATAAAGTAGTAATATTTTGAGAATAAAGTCGTAGCATTATGGAATTAAAGTCATAGACTTTTAAGAATAAAGTAAAAAAGTCGTAATATTTTGAGAGAAAAGTCACAATATTTTAATAATAAACTTGTAATATTTTGAGAATAAAGTCAAAATTACAAGAATACAGTTGCAGCAATATAAAATTAAAGTAGCAAAATCTTGAGAATAAATTTGTAATATTTTGAGAATAAAGTCATAGCATTATGAGATAAAAGTTGTAGAATTTTAAGAATGAAGGCAAAATTATGAGGATAAAGTTGTAGTATTATGAGATAAAAGTCATAGAATTTTAAGAATAAAGTAAACAATTACGAGAATAAAGTTGTAATATTTCGAAAATAAAGTTGTAATATTTTGAGAATAAAGTCGTAGCATTATGAGATTAAAGTAAGAATTTTAAAAATAAAGTAAAAATTACAAGAATAAAGTTGTAGAAAAATATGAGATTAAAGTCGTAATATTTTGAGAATAAAGTTAATAAAGTAAAAATTATGACAACAAAGTAATATTTCAAGAATAAAGTTGTAATTTTTACGAGAATGAAGTCATAGCATTGTGAGATTAAAGTCATAGAATTTTATGAACCAAGTAAAAATTATGAGAATAAAGTTGTAGCAATATATATTAAAATTGTAATATTTTGAGAATAAAGTCATAATATTTTGAGAATAAAGTTGTAATATTTTAAGAGTAAAGCTGCCATATTTTAAGAATAAAGTCATAGCATTATGACTTTAAAGTCGCAGATAATACAAAATGAATTGGCGTAATATTTTGAGAATATCGAGAAAGTAGTATATTGCGTAATTACTTTTAATTAATCTGAAAATTCCACCACCTACTCCACAAATAACGTCTGTGGTGTCCAAAATTTCATTCTTCACATGTATTTAACATTAAAAACAGCAATAAAAATGTTATTTGGATTTTTCATGAAGTAGGCTCCAACGAGTTATATTCAGTTATATTATTGTCTTTTTTATTAACGTAAACAAAGTCACATGACTATTCACAAGCTTTTTTTACTGACAGTAAATAATTGGAAATAATATTTCACTTCATCATTTGTATTCAATTAATGTGAATTTTCACATTAATTATTTCTACACACAATACACTACCCTGAAAATATTAAGACGATTCTTCTTGGACTGCTACAACGCTCATAATGCTATGACTTTATTCCCAAAATATTATGACTTTAATTTCATATGGCTATGATTTTATTTTCAAAATACTATGAATTTTATATTGCTATGACTTTATTCTTATAATTTTGACTTTATTCTCAAAATATGGTGTCTTTTGTAATCTTAAATTTTACGTGGCACTAAAACACTATCATAGTAAACAGTATAGGGATAGCTCACCCAAAAATGAAAATTATGGCATCATTTACTCTCCGTCAAAGTTTTCCAAACTTGTATGAATTTCTTTTTTTCTGCAGAACACAAAAGATGATATTTTAAAGAATGCTGATAATGAAAGTTGCTGGCAGCCATTGACTTCCATAGTATGAAATTGCGAGTGCGAGTAATTGTTGTGGTGCGACTTATTTTCATTTCTTTACACAACTTTCGCTAAGTACTGCACAGTATATGACTGCTGTGAGCTGATACAGTGAGAAGTTCTCTCCAACATTAGCTTACATAACCAATTAAACTTCATCTTTACATTTTTAGCTTTAATGCAGATTTTAGATATTAGCCATCAATCACTCACACTGCGCTCCGTTGGAACTCGGAACCGGACGGTTTTTGCTCCAAACTTTTTTCCTCAACCAATCTTTGTGCCGGATTTGCACTGCATTGCAATTAGGGTATGCGATATGAACATTTTTGATTGTGGACGATTAAAATATCCCTACGATCTGCTATTATTGAAGAAATAAAGTAAGCCTATTGTGCTACAGCGCATATTCTATCAGTTGCAGTTCTGGTGTCTCACGCGACATACATTCACACCAAATGTTTGCTCAACAGCAGAATCCTACACACTAAACACTGCACTTATTTGCAATCACACAAGTACATTATTTGCATGTGCTTTAAACTTTGCCGCTTAAACATTTAATTCATGTGCTGTAAAAAATAAATAAATAAATAAAAAGCCTGTCAAACAGCGCCTTTTTACTGGAGTAAGTCATCTTTCATGTGTGGTTTGGCCCAGGTGTTTTATGCAGCATAATTTCACAAAGCTCAAGTCTGTCAGACCATTCTGTTTTTGCTTCAGATATTGAAATTATAATCTAATTTAAACCAGAAACGGCTCATGCGTGCAGCATCTTTGTGTGGATTAAGTTTAAAAATGCAGTGGTTGCCTCTAATTTGAATGGCTACAGAGTTTGACCTGCAATAAAGAAAATAAACATCTTGTTCATGTACTCATATTTTCATTCTTTCTTGTCCCTTTCTTAAGGCAATAATTAATTATAAAAATAGCCCATTATTTTTTTAAAGCATCGGCAATCAGAATCGGCCATGAAGAATCAAGGTCAGTGCATTACTAAAAAGAAGTGTGTGGTAAAAAATTCAGGATCAGGTTCGACTGGTGAAGCTATTAATCATCAGGATGCTGCTGGCCGTTTCTCTCAATTGGCAGTTGTGGTGCTCCTTAATATTCATTGGGTGCTCCTAAATTTTATTAGGCGCTCCTAACTTTTTGAACTTGGGAGCACCAGTGCTACCAAGCAAAAAAGTGAATTTCGAGCCCTGGATGATATGAGGGTGAGTAAATGCTGACAGAATTTTCATTTCAGGGTGAACTATCCCTTTAATATAGTTATTGTTCTTGGTTCAGGCCTTAACAGCAAGTAACCCACGTTCATGCAAAGGACATTAAAGAAACCTCATTTCTAAGCAATAGGAATTACAATTTTTGTAACTCCATAGACTTACATGTAGGGATCAGAATATTATAGAAACTTGTGGATGGGCTTGTTGGGCTTGGGCTAATAAGCAACCACTTAGCAACCACCCAGAATACCATAGCAACTATTTTAGTAAAATTCTAAAAACTTCACAGAACACCTTAGCAACTGCAATGCCCTAGCAACCATCCATAACAACAGGGGTGTTTTGCACAGGCAACCACCACTTATTATTAAATTTAATTATACAATAATGATATAAAATAAAAATATATATTGTATATAATTTAATTATATCAAATTAATATGTAAAAACTGTGTGTGTCTTTGTGTGGCTGTTTGTTCCTTGAAATTCATGAAGACAAGATCCAGAGTGAAGGCGTCAGAGTGACAGATTACACACTTTAGGGGGTCAAACAGAGAATCCAGCAGGGCTGTGTGTGTGTGTGTGTGTGTGTGTGTAATGATGAGAGATTTAAGCCCCATGTCTTGTGCAAGAAGACCCACCCTAATAATTTCCACACTCCCACAGGATGGAATGGGTTAAAGGACGCAAAGGGAGAGGCATCATGGGAAGGCGTGGGATGCTCTATCCGTCCGGCCTGTTTTGCGGTTATAGAGAAAAGTGAGGTCAGAAAAGGAGGAGTTAAGGGGGAACAGTGATAGAGTGAAACAGAGGGAGGCGAAGAGCATAATTGAAGGGTAGGACCGCTGATCAAGACACGCAAGACGAGTTTCAGCATCGTGCTCACACCAAAATAAAGATAGCACTAGGCCTGCACAGAACCTCAAGACTGTTCATATTTACTGTGCTGATTCTGAGGGGGAATTTGTGGAATTCCACTAAATGGACTGAAACATAAATGTTTTAAATGGAGCCCACAGTACAACACTTCTATTGATTGCTGAAAAGACAGTTTAATTAGCCAAAATATTGAATAACACAGAATGGATGGTAAATGTGAGGAATATTAT
Organism: Cirrhinus mrigala; assembly: GCA_036247105.1. Lineage (NCBI taxonomy): Eukaryota > Metazoa > Chordata > Actinopteri > Cypriniformes > Cyprinidae > Cirrhinus > Cirrhinus mrigala. The sequence goes on from CM070029.1 coordinate 24,970,942, forward strand.
AAATGACAGGCATTCTTGTTATATGGAAATGTGTGGTGCTTTCAGTGGAATTCCGTGGGTGAAACTTCCATGTTAATCTGGGAAAAATGCGAGTATTATAAATGGCAGATGTGTCTGAAATATATTTTCTTTCAAAAGGAAAACAGCACATTTCTATTAAGTAAAATAAATATTGGTTGTACAGTTGAGATGACATACTCTTCGGAAATTAATAGTTTTAGAGTTTTATACCAGTAGAGATTTTGGATCAGTGTTTCCCCTGCCAACACCCCACCCCCCCACCCCCCCATTAAAGGTCAAGTTAATTTAATTTAATTTTATTTTATTTTCTATATAGCGCCAGAACACAACAAAAGTCATTTAAGGTTACCCTAAATGGTACTAAATGGTCTTATGTTATTGATCTTATTTATACGACGGCATGTCATTTTATCTACATGAACGCGCATCTACAGTTTCTCCGCGAAATCGTGGACGTGATCGCGGAGTTCATTCATAAAACTGGAATTTACTCTGCAGCGTGGAATGCCACGGAATTCATCAATTTTTGGATGAATAAATCAAAATTTGGGTCTGTCACTTAATTCGAATCGTGATATGGACTAATGTCCGTGAATATTAAAAGGCAAAAAAACGGTTTAGATATGAATCCTACATGTTTCGCTTGGCTCTGTATGTATGAATGGCGGAGACGTGTTTTTGTTTACTATACAAATACTGAAGCACACGTGAGGCTCTGAGAGCTGCTGTGAGAGCCATTTCATGTGAGTTTTACCGTTTCATTTGAGAAAACTATCATCATATCATACTGTATACACACACAAACTTCACGGCAACCTGTCAAAATAAAAGTACGGTTTAATGTGTAACAGAAATATATTACTCTTGTATTACATTTGTACAGTATAATGTACGTCTTTATACATTTCTATTTCTGGCCAATTTAAATAAAACAATTAAATGATAAAAAATAAATATTACAGCCAGATTAACCACTTAATTGTAGAAAAAAAAATCTACAATTATTATTAAAACTTTTTGAACAGAATATTCACACAAAATTTCTTCCATGTATTAATTTTAACAGTAAACCTCTGTTTGCCAAAAAATAAAAGGGTTTAATTTTCATTTGATTGAAAAAAAAAAAAAAAAGTTTAATGCCTTCATTTGATTATCAGAAAAACTTAAAACACCAAAATTCCTGAAAAAGAAAAGAAAAGAAATGAAAAAGATGGTAGGACCCTATTGTTCAAAATGTTGAAACCGAGTTGTGGACTTTTTTTTTTCACTTATATAAATATTTTTGTTATTATACAGAGAGTAAAGTACCAGAAAAAAGTACTGTTGGGTACCGGCACCCCTGCCCCATCCATCCCCCTATTCAGTCCCGGCGCCAGGACACGCAACCTGGGGGGGCTTGTATGATTCTCAGGGGGGGCTAACGGGGGGTGGGGGGCGTATCGGGGTGTTATATATAAATAAAATATATCAGATTTTAATTGAAAGGAATATTGTCGCTTTTCTTACACACCAGTGCATTAACAAACTCGCAAACATCAGTGTGTATTTAACAAATGTATTTTTTTATGTGGTTGAAAACACTGAATCATTGTGGCTAAAACCACTGAGAGCGTTTATTCGGCTCAGTGCCAGACAAGGTGCAAAAGCACGTTGGAATTTATCAGTTAAAGTTTCAATACACCCGTGATTGTCTGCATGGAATGGTTAAAATCAACAAGTTTTGGGGGGTTGGAGTGGGTCAAATAGAATCTGAGGTGGTACAAATCAGATCGGAGCGGTACCCCCTCGGTTGAAATCGGAATCAATTTAGCTTTTCGCGTTTAAAATCGTATTCCAGGGGTGAAGGGGTCCATCCTTCACATCATTGCAGGGGGGGCTTCACGACGTCATGGGGGGATAAGCCCCCCAAGACCCCCCAAGCCTCCCCAAGCCTTAAGTGCCTTAGGCCCAGCCTTAGGTCTTAAGTGAAAGCAAACAGCTGAGAAATGAAACACGTGTAACAGCATATAGGATCTGGGCAGCTCTTAAAGTGACAGCAGTTATTCATGTTAGTCAAACAGCAAAAGAGAAAATCTCTCACTGCTCTTGACTAAATCACTATTGTGATTTTTTGTGAACTTTAATAAGAATAGATGACCCTGGACCACACAACCAACAGCACAGGTATATTCATAGCAATAGCCAACAATACACTGTATGGGTCAAAATGACTGATTTTACTTTTATGCCAAAAATCATTAGGATTTTGAGTAAAGATCATGTTCCATGAAGATATTTTGTAAATTTCCTACCGTAAATATATCAAAACTTAATTTATGATTTGTAATATGCATTATTAAGAACTTCATTTGGACAACTTTAAAGTTGATTTTCTCAATATTTTGATTTTTTTGCACCCTCAGATTCCAGATTTTGTCCTATCCTAACAAACCATACATCAATGGAAAGCTTACTTGTTTAGCTTTCAGATGATGTATAAATCTCAGTTTCAAAAAATTGACCTTTATGACTGGTTTTGTGGTCCAAGGTTACATATATATTTAATTTACACTCAATTCTATTCGAGTATTCGATTGTAAAAAATCCTTGATTGCATTTTGCTGTGTCGAGTAATCGGCAAAATACCGAAAGTGGCGCATTCCACATATTAAAACCATTTAAAACCTACAATAAGGCATAATGCTATTTAGAATTCACAAATTCTACGATTAAATTAAATAAATACATGCAGTGCAGGTTTAATATATGCACTTTGATTATTTACATGCGTGTAGGTTACATAGCTACGTTCATCTCAGAGCGGCAAATGCTGCTCCACACAAACAGTTATTATTTACATGTGTGGTGAGTCTCAGACTCCATTTCTGCATGTTGTTGTCAGTTTGGTTTTATTATAACGTCTGCGAACTAATTAATCGTGATTAATTGCATAATAAATAAAAGTTTATGTCATTTTAAATGTTATTGTTCACTTAGGTCTATTTTTATTACTCCAAAAAAAAAAAGTTAGAATTATCTGATTACTTGATTAATCGTCAGATTACTCGATCACAGAAATAATCGTTAGTGACAGCCCTACTTGGGATGCATGGTATTTCACACATTTTAATCATACACCAAGTGAAAATGGTCTTGAAAAGGTTGCAAAAGCATAATTTGAGGTATTATTTATGTCTATAGCACATAGCCAGCGACTTACACACCAAAGATTTAATACAGAACACAGTGTTTATTAAGGGCTTTGTTCAATTCCCTAACCGCGAATACGAACCAGGCACAGCAAATGATCTAAACACACATGGAAACACCCAACATAAACAAGCGCACACACAAACAGAAGAACATGTCTTTGTCTTGTCCTCTCAGCAAACTCATGCTGATGAAGACGCAAACACTCCCTCATTAGGTCACTCCTCCCCCATCTCTCCATTTCTCGGTTCCTCTACCCATCCCTCCCTTTCTCGCCTGACCAACTCCTCTAATTTAGTTTTTCATTTCTTCTCTCACCTCTACTCATCCCCCCTCCTTCCTCTCTCTCCCAGAAACTCAGAAAAACACCCATGAATGAGTAAAAAGACGACATGGTGTACAACAAAGGGGGAGAATTATGTAGGCCTATACATACAGTACTGGTGCAAAGTTTGGAATAATTACAATTTTTTTACTATTTTATATAAGGAAGTCTCGTCTGCTCACCAAGGCCGCACTTATTTGATCAAAAATACAGTAAAAACAATAATATTGTGAAATATTATTACTATTTAAAATACCTGTTTTCTATTGGAATATATCTTAAAATGTAATTTATTCCTGTGATGCAAAGCTGAATTTTCAGCATCATTACACCAGTCATTACACATGATCCTTCAGAAATCATTCTGATATGCTGATTTGCTGCTCAAGAAACATTTCTTATTATTATCAATCTTGAAAACTTCTGATCCTCGCTTCCTCAACACGCCCAGACTAGATTACTAATGCCCAGCAAATTCTTCAAAAAGAAGAGAGAGAGCGATGTTAAATGGAGATGTTACAAGGAACTGAGGGCAACACTTAAGGAAAAAAGAGAGAAGGAGATCGACGCAGCTGTCTCATCCCGTCATATATAAAAAACCTTCAGAAATGAGCACCACATCTCACAGGGGAGCGAGAAAGAAACCGAGAGAAAGAATGCTGAGAGGGAGAAGCAAATAGAAATCCTAATCAATACAGTCTCTATGAGCAGTCAGCTCAGACACAGAGAAAGTGGGTCAAACAATGGCAGAAGAACAGCAGTGAGCGAGGGAGAGACAGAGAGGGATGGAGAGGGAGAGAGGAGGTTGTGACCCCTGTTGACTACCTATCCAAGACCCACAACCCCCGATGGCTTCATCTGAGACTTTTGGGATATTTTAGGCAATGCATTGTGGGATGCATCTTGCCTCTAGTCAGCTCAGTGGCTGTAAGACACAGTGTGTTTATGTCTTAATGGCTTAGCTGAGCACAACTGTTCTAACACACTGCAAAACTGAGTCAAAAATGGATTTCATGTGAGCAGAAGATGTTTAGCGTAATTTAGTTGTGTAAACACAGATTTACCTCCCACTTGGCTTATGTGAGATTGATAATGTTGTGTTTTGTGAGCGCGCTTGTAGCACTTTTGATACTGTTTAAGAGGTCTATTCCAACGGCAGTGCAGAAAATCTAATTATGACATTTTCTGAGGGAAAAAATGAGTGGTGCTTTCCTTGAAAATAGAAATAAAAGTAAAAGTCCAATGGAGTTTTCTTGATTTTAAATCATTATTTATTTATTTATTTATGTATTAATTTAGAAATTACAATACCTTTTTTAATATTTTGATTTTACTATTTTACTTGTTTAACTACAACATCGGTCTATGGAAGCCTGTTTCCTCCAATGAATAAAAAAAAAAAAAAAACTTTATCTCATAATTCATATCTGACTTTTTTTTTTCCTCACAATTGCAAGTTTACATCTCATAATTCTCACTTTTTTCTCTAAATTGTGAGATATAAATTCGCAATTGCGAGATATAAAGTTAGAATTGCGAGACAAACTCGCAATTCTGAGAAATAATCAAAATTTATTTCAGAGTTTATTGCAAGTTTATACACGGTACATAATTCTGACTTGTGAGATACTCCGAGAAATTAAGTCAGAATTGCGTGACATAAACTCGCACTTGCAAGTTATGAAGTCAGAATTCCGAGACAAAGTTGCAATTCTGAGAAACAAAGTGATTTTAAGAAATAAAGTGAAGAATCTGACTTTTTTGAGAGTTTACTGCAAGTTTATATACAGTACATAATCCTGACTTTATAACATGCAAAGTTATTAAGTCAGAATTGTGAGATATAAACTCAAAATTCTGAGAATATATCAGTCTTTTTTCCCTCAGAATTGGACTTTATAATTCGCAATTGTGAGTTTATATCTTGCAATTCTGAGAAAAGTCAGAATTGCAAGAAAAAAAGTCAGAATAGCAAGAGGTGAGAAAAAAAGTCAGAGTAGTGAGTTTTTTTTTATTTCTTGCAATTCTGAGTTTATATCATGCAATTCTACAATAAAAATCAGAACTGTGACTTTATCTCTGACAATTTGGACTTAATAACACGCAATTGCGAGATCATATCTCACAATTCTGAGAAAAAGTTAGAATTGCGAGATGTAAACTTGCAATTGCGAGAAAAAAAATCAAAATTGTGAGATAAAAAGACACAGTTACATTTTTTTTTTTTTTTAATTTTTTATCCAGTGGTGGAAATGGGCTTCCATAGCTGTCTCTGTGTCATGGCCTACAGCAAATTTTGGTTATTGGCTGTAAACAAAAGGCTGCACATTTCAAGGTACATATAGAAACATTGTGTACATTCTTGTTCCTTATAATTTTAAGTGCAAATGTAATGCTTAAGGTTGCTCAGAATTCCTCTTTTAGGGTCAGTTCATAATGGGTTCAAGTCCTAAATCTTTTTAAAGGGTGTCTAGGTAAGTATAGTTCACATTCAGAACTTATCTTTAGATTGAAATTATTCAAAATTGCTTAAGTTTAAATGGTGTAAATGACTCTGGGCCCCCTTCTGACCAAAACAATACTAAATAATCCTTCTATCTAGTCTGATGTTTACATTTTGTTGTAATAAAAATAAAATAAAAATAAATAAAATAAAACATGTCTATTAATTTTGTACATATTCATTTTTACCATTTATTTTAGCATTTTAATTAAGATTATGTTCATGTATACTACCAGTATAAAGTTTTTGATCAGTTCTGCTCCCCAAGCCTGCATTTATTTGATCCAAAATACAGAAAATGCAGTAATACTGTGAAATATTTTACTATTTAAAATAATTGCTTTCTATGTGAATATATTTAAAATGTAATTTATTACATCTACATTTTCAGCATCATTACTCCAGTCTTCAGTGTCACGTGATCCGTCAGAAATCATTCTAATATGCTGATTTGCAGTTCAATAAACATTTAGTAGTAGTATTATAATCAATATTTAAAATAGTTGAGTACATTTTTTTCAGGATTCTTTGATGAATAGAAAGATCCAAAGATCAGCATTTATCTGAAAAAAAAAAAAAAAAAATAATAATAATAATAATAATAATAATAATAAAAAATTGGAACATTATAAACATTATTCACAAGCTTGGAGTCAGTATTTTTTTTTTGCAGAAATTAATACTGTTATTTAGCAAGGATGGTTTAAATTGATCAGAAGTGATGATAAAGACATTTATAATGTTACAAAAGATTTCTATTTCAGATAAATGCTGTTCTTCTGGACTTTCTATTCATCAAAGAAACCTGAAAACAATTCTACTTGGCTGTTTTCAACATAATAACAATATTAAATGTTTTTTGAACAGCAAATCAGAATATAAGAATGATTTCTGAAGGATCATGTGATTGAAGTAATCATGCTAAAAATTCAGCTTTGAAATTTTAAAATATATTCAAATAGAAAACAGTTATTTTAAATTCTTTAAAACTTCTTTAAAAACATTAAAAATCATACTGTTCAGAAACTTTTGACTGGTAGTGTAACTAAATATAAATAACTTAAATTCAATTTTAGTTAGGTTCCTCTTTGCAAAGGCCCTAGTGGTTGAAACCTCACTGACAAGGATAAGCTATTCTATGTCATAACGGTTACTGTAAAACACTGTTCATTTGATATTCATTATTTGTTATGCTTATATTACGTTCAATTATCAAAGCAAATGAATGAAGCAGGTTTCCACTAACCTTATACAGCAACCAGTTTAATCTCAAACTCATCATTTTTACAGCAGAAAAAATGATGCCGTAGAGGACTAGTATCTGTGAAAATTTTAGCTTCCCATCTGGTCCCCCACCAGAGATAATCAACCTGAAAATGAGGATTTTTCTTCTCACTCCCATAAAAAATTAAGACAAGTCTCAAACCTGAAATTATATGTCTCTGTGTCTAGGTACATAGGACTGAGAATCTTACTGACCCCACAGTTTTCAACAGTAGTATATGTATTAAAATATCAATTTAAAACTCAATTCTGGTTAAATATTAAATCAAATTACTTCCGGAAATTTTACAGTTCATAGAAACAGGCATTTAGAAAAGGTTTTTCTGTTGCTATTCAGATACTGAGAAAGTAAAATTAAAAGATTTTTTTTTCCTTAAAGGCCTTTTAAAGCCCTTGTGCTCTAAACACACATAACAAAAATTTATTTAACACAACAGTTACTCCAGCTGCCACTTGTGCACGTATTCGGTTCACAAACAGCTCATGTTCCAGCCACTCATGCCCGACAGAAACTTTAACAGCTGCCCTTATAACACAAAACGCTCTTTCTCTCATCAGGGAGAAGGATGTGAAATCAGACAAGGCCTGTCATGAAGAGGCACCCATGACCTAAAACTCCTTTTGAGACGCAGAGCACCTTTTGCCTTCATGTGAAAGCACGTAGAGACGCAAAGATGAAAAGAGTTGGTGGAAAGACCTTCAAAATCAGAGAACAAAAGACTCATTGGCCATCTCTTCCCCTCGACCTGGGTTTGTGGAGGCCGTTTGTGGAGCTCAGAGAAGTGAAGAAAGAGAAGTAGAAATTTTGGTCACTGTTATACACACATACACACACACACACACACATGCATGATCTCTCAAACGTATCTATCCAGATGGTGTTTAACCTTCCACCCACACACACACATGCATGCATACACACATGGTCCTTCATCTTTCTCTTAAGCCAAAGCCAAAATGTACATTTTAAGAACAGACCTCTTACCCAAATATCTTTCAACCCTAAACACACTGTGATGAGCTGCACAGGCCCAACCCTTCATCAACACACACACACACACTGACACATATATACACTCATGTAGGGTTCTTCCCCCTGCGGATAAAGCCTATTGTTTAACACCAGTGGGATGAACTCAAAGAGGATCTACACACTGCTCTTCATATCCTCTATAGTCTGTACGTCCACCTGACACAAGTATTATTATTCATTAATATTTAATCGGTTAGATAATTGGCATACTGTATGCACCTTGTCTTAGGTATCTTATGGTTTATTTAAAGGCTCACTCTGTACTTTTTATCCCATTCAACAAATGTCTCACAGACACAAAAATGATGTACACCCCAGTCAAATCAGCCTATTTAAAATAATTAGATCACATAACCAGTCAAATAAATTTAATTTCATGTCAGTGGCCCCCGTTATTGGATGCTTTCTCATAAGGAATCAATTAATCATGATTTTTTTTTTTTTTTTTGGTTTTACTCTATTGTCTTCAGTAACTGCAAACACTTGTTTGAGCATAATACAGTAGTTCCCTGGTTCTCTTTTTTTAAGGGTCGTAGAAAAAAAAGTGATAAAAATCAACACTGAAAAAACCCTACAGCATTGCAGTTTTTCTTGATTGCTAAAACACTATGACCAGTCTTTTGAACTAAAATTTTGAAACCATAATGCCATTTTTCAAAAAGCACACCCATTTCCCTGACCTATAAACACTATTCCCCTGCTTTAAAACATGAGTCAGATTAACTTTAACTGTTACTGCAAAACTCTACACACAAGTCCCTACATTTCTTGCTTACACCATGTGGTCATTTAGAAAGCACTAGCATTCAATATTGTTCACTCAAGTCTGCAAAGCTCAATTAGCGCACAATCACCCAAGTGGAAACACTACGAGTCAAAATTTATCTCACACCAATCAGAACCTTCGATGGAGATAAAAGGGCCAAAGTCAGCTTACAGTTTGGTGCATTTCTTAGATCAGAAATGAAATTCTCAAAACTACTTGTTCAACCTCCACATCATCTAGTCACTTGTTCCAATCATAAAAAATTTTTCTAATTTTTTTGAACAAGTTGCGTTTGCTTTGATACGTTCATGCAACTGATTATGCAACTGATTTGCCTGCAGTTCCTACATTATCAGTTCCTATTGTGCTATAGTCTTACCCCTTAAAACATCAACTAATTAGCTCATCGTATATGTCTTTACAGTAAATGCTAAATTTTGATCTAGTTGTCATAAACTGTCAAGCATATTCTCCACATTTCTATTAGACTTTTTGTACATTTGTCATGAATTGTTCAAGTGAATATTGACTACAGATCAACCAATGATAAAGCAGTTCTCTGAAATAGCTCAAAGGTACATCTCAACATCTCATGAACCTTCAATTGGAAAGCATATATAGACAGAGGACAATACAAGAGTTACAAACAGTGGACTTTCTAGTTTATATTTCCGCCTCTGCCTATATTTCTTTTTCTTTTCTATTTCACAATGACTTTGCAATGTATTTTCATTTTATTTTTTTTATCTTGATATTTTTTTTTTTTTTTTTTTTTGTCAGACCACTAGTAAAAGTGTAACTGTGAATCATATCCGGTCTTTTTCAATCAACTTTTCGCATACAGTAACGAGTAATTTCGAAGAGGAAGAGTAGGAGTTGAAAGAGGAAGAGGAGGAGAAGAAGGAGGAAAATGACGACAACAATATGGGAGAGAAATAGGAAGGGCAAGAAAACAAGCAGTCTCATATATTTTAGTTGATGCGTGCCAGGGTTGGATCAGGCATGCAAGAGGATTTTACCCCCGCTGCCTGTCCAGGGCCAACTTAGTCTGTGATGTTGAGGAGGTTTTTTGGCCCGTCCCAGACCAAAGACAGGATGCTAGGGCAGAATAATTATTTTTGTTGTTATTTGCTGTATTGTGCAGTACGCAAATGCATACATTTGTTGTGTTCATCATGTGATTTTTTATTTTTTTTTCCAAGCAACACTTATGACCAGTTTTCATAGTATTGTTTTGAATTGATCTCATCAGTGTGTAAAACTGTGTTTTGTTGTGTGTGTTTTTAAGGGTTTGTGTGTCATGTCTGAGAGCAAAGTTTTTTTTTTTTTTTCAGCAAGATTGAGTTGTTTTGAGTGGAGAGCTTTATTTTGACCTGAATATAGTAAGTTCGGGGAATTGAGTTAGAAGCTACGGATTTGTGTTTAGAGTTTTGCAAAAAAGAGGCATAATTTCAAGAAATGTGTTTAAGCAATTGAGAAAAACTGTACTTTAGCTAATACAAATGAAAGCAAAACAGGAGCCTACACAAAATTAGCAGTTATGTTACGTTTTGAACAAACAAATAAATAAGAATCATTTATTAAATTGGTTGTTAACCAAAAACATGTCAATTCTATCATCGCTTACTCACCCTCATGTCATTCAAACCTGTATGATTTTCTTTATTTTGTGAAACAAAACAGAAGACTATGTGTGTGTGTATAGATAGATAGATATATAGATAGATAGAATAATTAACTATAATATATATATATATTTTTTTTTTTGCACCATTTGTGTTGACAAGCAAATACAAATTTTAAAGAATACACGTCTCTTATAATACCCCAAAATAAATATCATACTGCTTTGCAGAAGCAATGTAAATTCAAAATGGCCAAAATAAAATCTTGTTTAAATGTTACTCACCCTCATGGGTCTGTCCAAAAATGTTTGCTTCTGTGAAATCATCAGTGGTATTTGTAACTCCACATAGCTCGTATAACTCCATATGATTAGTGTTCTTTAAGCGATCTGACTTAATGCTATTGCTTTTTGTTTGTGAAAAATATACCGTAACTTAAGTATTCACTTAAAATCTCCTCCTCCACCATTCGAACGTGGCGCGCGCACGCACGTACGTTAGAAAGTGTACGTTCATCACAGAGCGCGCCACGCATAGGCGAGGAAGAAAACGAAACACAAACGTTGTTTTCGTCGAGTCTGTACTAAACGCGGTATATTTAAACAACATTTGAAAAAGGGGGGGGGGGCGTCCCACTGCAAGAACCACTGCATAATATATTACAGTTATTTTCATGTATTTGCAATCGGTATTGCACCAGTGATGTTGGTGTTGTGAGATGTGTCATGACGGTTTTTCTAGTCATCGAGGGACATACCACAGACTACTGTTTTTAGGTAACGTTACAGCTAATTAAAATGACAGTGTTTACTTTTTAAATATAAGTTACTGTTATTACAAATATGGACGTCCCTGGAAGTCCCTAAATGGGAAAATTTTGTCAAACTTCATTTGGCTATTTATATATAAGGACGTCTAGTGTTTTATATATATATATAAAGCTAATTATAGTAATCACAGACTAGCTCCTTTCAAATAAGTACTTCATATTTATAGTTTTGGACATATTTTGCTTAGCATAGCACATATACAGCTCCTATAACCCTGTGTATGAATGTATGAAAACAAATAATGTTTTTTTTTTTTAATGGAGTCTGCTTATCAAGGCTGTATTTATTTGATTAAAAATACATTAAAAAAACTGTAATATTGTAAAATATTATTGCAATTTCTAATATTGGTTTTCTATTTTAATATATTTAAATATTACATTTCATTACATTGCATATACATTTCTGTGATGCAGCGCTGAATATTTCATCATTCTAATATTATCAGCGTTAAAACAGTTGTGCTGCTTAATATTTTTTTTTGCACCTGTGATACTTTTTTCTTTGATAAATAAAAAAGTTAAAAAGAACAGCATTTATACAAAATAGAAATCTTTTCTAACAATATAAGTCTTTACTATCACTTTACTGTCACTATGCATTTAACACATCCTTGCTGAATAAAAGTATTAGTTTCTTTAATAAAAAAGAAAGAAAAAATTGACTGACCCCAAACTTTTGATTAGTAGTGTAGCCTATACTGTAACACAAAATTTCTATTTTGAATAAACACTTTTTAGACTTATTTATCAAAGAATCCTTAAAAAGTATCACATGAAAAAGGATCACCTGACACTAAGGAAAATTTAGCTTTGCTTCACAGGAATAAATGATATATTAATGTATATCTAAAAAGAAAACTGTTATTTTAATTGCAGTAATATTTCACAAAATTACAGTTCTGTCTGTATAGATACAGCCTTGATGAGCATAAGAAACTTTAAAAACATTAAAAACCTTACTGATCCCAAACTTTTGAGCAGCAGTGTATATATATTGGGAACATATTTTAGTTAGGGTTAGTGTACTGCAGTTAGCTCAGTCTAATACACAGTTGTTTTTATACAGAGGTGTTGATATTGATAAACCTCAACCGGAAACATATAATTTTCTCTTTATGAGCACAGTTGTTTGTTTTCATCTTAGAAACATATTTTTTTCTTCATGAAAAACAGCAAAAATGCTTGTGAATTTCATCTAAGCAGTGCTGTTCACTAGTCACAAGCATGAGTTCCTCTCATCACACATGGACGATGGTCCCTCTAGTGGTGCATGAGGTTTAGGTGTGTCTTCCACAAACAGACTCACAGACAGCAGAACAGACACGGCACATAAAGTTTCTGCTTTATGTTATCTGCAAACTGCTGCCTCAGTTAACAAATTATAAACCCCTCTGAAGACCTAAGCAAGCTCAATAGGCAATTACACACATGATCCCATCAAATATCTTCCTTTCGACTTCCTCAGGATTCCAAATAAGAATCTGCTATGAATTTTCCACATGCTTTTTTTCTTTCATTTCCCACTCAGATTATAATTTGTCCACTATTTACCGTAAATTAATAGACCAGACCACTTTGTCTTGTCAAATGTGTCAGCAAACTGTCCCGTAATCCACTGTTGCTCTCCGTGTCTCTCTCCACACCCTTCACGTGTGCAAAACAGCTTTATCTTTGATTCCAAGAATGACACCGAACAGATTGTCGGGCTTAAGGTTAATGCTTAAGAAAATGTGCATAAAACTATACCATTAAGCGTTTTAAAGCACTCAGAAAGCTTCTTTAATTAAGCTTGTTTAGGGAACATGCGTCAGCTGGATTGCTGTTTCACAGCTCCGGTCTTTTGTTGAAGATTTAAATCCTTTGACCCAGTGACCCAGTCTAAGTGGCTTTCTCCTTTTCTTTATCAGATTGCCACACCGATCGCTGTTAAAGACTGTACGGCCTTAAATCACAAATACGGATTTGAGCAGAAAAGTTGCAGATAAGGGGTGTTTGAGAAGCATTACGCCACTATGAATACTTAACACACTGTATTAAATAAAATATGTGGATGTATTTACAGTACAGTAACAGATTGTGTCTTATTTACACATTTAAGGCCAGATGTTAGAAAGGGGAGACCAGGGTTGGTGGGTTACGGTGTTAATTTTTTGGACCGTTATTGCATTTGACACACTGTATCTGGCGATAGCACATATGGGGAACAACAAAAGTCAATCCTAATAACAATAAATGAATTAAACATCAGTGTTGAAGCGGTTACTTTAGAAATGTAACAGGTTACAGATTACAAGTTACCATATTTAAAATGTAATAAGTAGTGTAACTATTTCAATTACTTTATTAAGTAATATAACTGATTACATTCTTGAATACTTTTTTTTTCATTTTATTCCTAAACTGTTAATAATTTTCAAACATTTAACGCAGGCAGGGTTAACCTCACAGTGGTACTCGCTGATTACGGTTAGACTTTCAAAATCCTTCATCACTTAAATTAAGATTATAAAAATTACATTTTAAAGCCAACACAAAACCAGACTTAAGCACTTCATTTTACTTTGAGATCGTTTTGAGGTTAAATACAGATTTAAAATCATAACAAGACAGTTTAATAGCTATGATACTGTTTTTTTGAAATCAGGTCTTTGCATAACGATGAAAGGAAAAACTGGCATCTAATAATGCTTTGGAAAAAACAGTTCAATTAAAAAATACAGCATATACTCAAACCCAAATAGGAAATAAAACAGTTATAAAATAAACCTGTGTCCTATTCTGTGTCCTAAAACATTGGTGTCTCATATTTTAGAGCAGTCCGTGCAATTTTGGAAAGAGATCAATCAAATGTGTATGTGTGTGAAAATATTCGGATGTGACCCCCCTTTGTAAACTTTAACATTCTCTACACATTTTCTATTTTTAACAGTGCTGGGGAGTAACTACTTGCATGTAACAGTTACGTAATTTAATTACAATTTTTTTCTCAGTAACAGATTACAGTTACGTTTATTTCGTAACTAAATTACGTAACTTTGTTACATGTAACTAGTTACTCCCCAAAACTGTTAAAAATAGAAAAATTGTAGAGAAAGGCGTTAAAATATAGTATATGAATCAGTTTAATAAAACGTTCTAATAAAAGAATTTTGGCAACCAAATAAAGCTTGCTAGCTAGCTGAGATCCTTATTGAGAAGAGTGTAAGTGAAAAAAATAGGCACATTTTTTTTTGGGTTGGTTGGCACACTGTAAAATAACTGATTATTCATAGCAGATGTGTACACACACACACACACACACACACACATACATATAACACATGTAACAGGGCCGCAACCTGCGCAGACATTCAGAGGGATACTGTATGCAAGTGTTCAGAATGGCGGTCAACTGTGTGTGTGTGTGTGTGTGTGTGTGTGTTTTAAATTAATTAAAAATATATTACATTTGGTTCTTCAAAATGATAAACAAGTGTTAAAACCATGAAAAAATGCTTGTAATGAAACCAATTAAAATATTAATGACAAAAATAATTATATCAAGCGTATGTGTTCTGAGTGGCTTAAACTAAATCCTTAAATAAAATAAAATAAAATAAAGCCTTTTAACATTGTGCCAACTAGTGACTGCATATTTGCACAACATAACTGTGGTCATAAATCAATACGTTCACTAAACATTTTGTGACACTGAATTGATGCATTTTAGCCAATGACTTTCATTTGCACGTGGTTGGGTTTTGAACAGATTTATTAATTCATTGTTTTCTGAAATCCAAAAACATACCAATCTCTAAATCAATATAATATATATGTAAATATGTAACATCTTGTGAATCTGTCAAATTCTGTTATTATAAAATAGGCTTGACAAAATTTCGGCATAATATTAAATAGTCTTTTAACTCAAAAAATAAATAACATCTGAAGATACAACATTAACAATCCATGCAATACATAAAAGTACAGTGATTCTGCTTTCACTCTGGCTATGGTGTGATGCGGCATTTAGGTGGTTTGGAGGACCACTGGTTCATCCGGGTGGGTTTCAGCGAGACAGTTTTTCATGGGCTGACGAACCTGAGATTGACCAAAACTCAAGCATTCTCAGGTTGGACAGTCCTCGAAACCACTGCTCATCCAGGATGGCCAGATCACACTGACCAGAGATTACTTGCATCGTCTACATCGTCTTTAAAAGAAAATTTAAAAAAAGAGAAAAAAAAGAAAAAAATTAGGGGAGAAAATCTAGACCTGCCACAGAAAAAAAAAAAAAAAAAAAAATCAATTTGTAAATTGTAAATTATAAATTATAAATTGCACATTTTCTGACTTGAATGCACGAAAAGCATGGACATTTGCAATCATATGAAAATATAAAATGATAAATAAATAAAATGTTTTCTGATTTCAAACCATACTTGTGCAATTTTATTAAAAATAAATCCAATCTGGAATGCTAAAAAGTATAATATTAGCATGATTTCCAATCTTGCAATTTTGAGATTGTGACCACTTCATGTACATAAATCAAAGTTTAAACACTCAACATCACGTTTACAAAAACACGCTGACCAAATCTTAAGAAATATAGAAATATCCATAAAAAGCACCATAAAAAGTACCTACATGCCCTGCCCTACATTCAATCAATCAATCAGTCAATCAATCAATCAATCAATAAATAAATGGACTAGTTGTAAAAATAATAAATAATTTTACACTTATCACTGACAACTAATTTTATTCTGAGACTGTCCTTATAGTATCTGTCATGCTGTACTGTATGCTATTTAGTAATGATGTGCCAACTTTCGCGCCTTTCCAACTGGAAACGGCCACCTTGCACCATCCATAACATCTAAACAGCTACATGCATAAACCATAAATTGTTCATTACTATAAAGCATAGTAAAGAGTTTTGACCAATGCAATTATCACATTATAGCCACTTAGAGACAATTAGCACAGCTGTAATGGCCTCGTGGCTTTACAGAACAACACCGTCCCACGCCTTTAACCGTCCATTTGTCACTAAGATCAGTCTATATCAGAAAAAGCCATAAAACATCACTCCTTCCATCACTTTTAATGCCAGGATGCTGTTCAAAATCATGAAATCTTACAAATGTATTCACAGATGCATTGCTTGACCTTGTCAGAAGCTGTGAACTTAAATACACCTGCACAAACATCATCTCAAATGTATTTGAGACCAGAAAGTCCTAGATTTCTTACTGTACGTTTAATTTGCCATTCACTGTGGGCTGGTACACGCAAATATGCAAAACACTCACCTCTGCTTTACCTACACAGATGTTGATTCGCTCCTCGTCGCATCACACTGACAGATGACTTTGAGGCCTTCAAAAGCTGTCGATTCAGCCCGTGAGAAGCTGGACCATCAGGCTGATGATGCTCACACGCTCGCTCTCTCCAGCGCTGTGACCTAAAGGGCCCTCGCGAGCTGCTGGAGATGCTGTAGAGCTGCCACATGAGCAAAGCGCCTCCTTCCTGTTTGTCACTATGAACAAGCTTGTGGTAAACTTTCCATGACATCTCAATATTGAGGGCCACTAGAGCACGTTTCATTCATCTGAACCGCTGCTTTTTCAAATGTCTTGCGTGACGCGATGATTGTTTTATGACAGAGGAAGGACAAGATTATAGTTTTTCTATGCAAATTTGAGTAAAGCGGTAGAGCATTTGCAGTTCATTTTAACCACGCTGATTGTAATGATGAGTCATATTAACCAAAAGCTGCATTAGTCACCTATATCAATACATTAAAAAAAGACTTAAAAATTCTCTCAGTTTGTGAAACTGAGTGAGATTTTAAACATTAGGTACATGTGTTTTTGACCTGAAAGGCAAGCTGGCCTTTTAGCGTGGACTAGATTGAGAAGGGTAGTTAGTTGAAATTATAGTGTTGACTGTCATATCAGAGTGGAGTTTAATTATGGAAACTGATGAAAGATTGCTAGGTTAGTTTCCATATCGAGAGGACAACCACAGCATCCTTCCTGTGTGTTTGAGAGATGAATGACTATCAATCCCGCCGTCTCTGTTACAAAATGAGGCAAAATGCATATAAAATAGAAGTACCATGAATTGTCTAGAACATTCTTCACTTTAAATACCTGGACAGATTTTGAATGGAAAATTCATTTATGGTTGACTTCTCAGATAGAAGATTTAATTTATGCTCTTAAAAGACAAAAAGATGAACTGGCTGTTGCAAGTACAGGTGAAATGAAATGCTGTACTGCCATAGAAAGTCTAGGATTGGTCCGATTTTGAAAAAAGTCTCGTGCTCACCAAGGCTGCATTTATTTGATGAAAAATACAGTAAAATTGTGAAATATTATTAGAATTTAAAATGTCAGTTCTCTATTTGAATAGATTTTAAATGTAATTTATTTGTGTCATGCAAAGCTGAATTTTCAGCATCATTACTTCAGTCTTCAGTGTCACATGATCCTTCAGAAATCATCATATTTGTAGCCAATACCTAATATTTCTGATGCTCAAACTTTTTTTTTTTTTAAATCATTTTCATCAGCAGTCATGCTTAGTATATATATATATACACTTTTTTATATATATATATATATATATATATAATGTATATATACCTATAAAAAAAAAATATACTTTTTTTGTAATCATTTTCATCAGCAATCGTGCTGCTTAGTAAACATATATATACACTTTTTTTTTTTTTTTTTTAAACCGTGATACACTGTTTCAGGATTATTTGATTGATTTCACTGCCATTTTTTTATTTGTTTAATGCTTCCTTGATAATTAAAAAATTATGCACATATGCACATATTGATACACAATCCAAACAGTGTGATTAGATTCACTACATGAAGCACATCACAATTATTAAACAATTTTATTTCAATTCAATCAAATCAATGAGCATGAAACACTGGCTGGAGTTTTAACAAATTTATTATACAATTTGAAACAGATGGCGGATGAGTCATCGGTTGCCAGGGACGACCGTCAATTAAACAGTGCAGCAGTCATTACACAAAAATATCAGACTGACCAATCAGAATCAAGTATTCCAGAATGTGTGCAAAATAAATGGCTATGCACAAATCCTAGACTTTTATTCCTGTCTTGGGACAAAAGTCATAGTAGATACATTCACTGGGCCTTGATATCATCTCAGTGCTCCCATACTAATACAATATAGTTCATATTTTCTGCCAAACATTAAAAAAAGACCACTTTTTTGTATTTTGCAGCTCAGGGTTGTTTTTTTTGGTTAACTATTGTGAGTCAGCATAAATCAAACAACAAAACACACACAATTGTATCATATTTCTATGATAATTTCTTTACACAAAGTACTTTCTCAAAGTGCTCAGTGGGGTAAAATGAAACAACAAAGAGATATCAATGCAGCATTCATAATAAGATCAAGCATGCTCATTTGGTTGATTTTCAGGCCAAACACCAACACTTCCTGTGGGCTAGTTTTGTTCTTGTACGTCCTGTATTTTCAGCGAACATCAAGCAGACGTCAGCCATATATGGTAAAGTCAGCTAGAGACTCAGTGGACAGATCAGTCAAAAAAAACATATAGGTCATTCACGTTGCAGAAAGTGTAAACTTTAAACGTCCTAAAAATCAATGGATGCTGATTAGTGATCATTTCTACATTTAGCAGGAGCTGCTCCTTCATGGTTATGTTTGATAGATTAAGCATCTCAAAACCCTTGAATTGAACTTGACATATTACATCTTAAACTGTCAAAATGTTTGCAGAAAAGTTTAGAAAAAGTGGCAATGTTTAAGTTGTACAGAATGCAGTGCTGTACTGTGAAAACAGCCTGTGGTTTGGTCAGCAGCCGTCTGCAGGTAAAGCGAGCGAGAGAGAAAGCAAAGATTAAAACAAAAGCAACGCCCACACATTTTTTCCGATGAAGTGGTCCTTCAAAGAAATTCACTGTCGAAGTGTAGCAAGGTAGCGCTATGAGTCTTACTCTACTCTTTGAAAGCTTGACTGCTGCATGAAATGGAGTACAATAATAATTCATACGCATGGCATACACATGCCAGAAATACTAAAACAGCAGATTCCAAAAGTGGCTGCAAACACGCAAGGCAAAGAATCGACTGCATGTGCTTCAGAATCAAACATTACACACTGCGTATGACAGTCAGTATTATTAAATAACTCCCAACATAAAAAAACAAAACAAAACAAAAAAAAAAAAAACAACAAAATAAATAAAACCTTCACAAATAAAACTTCAGTTTGAGAGTGCCAAAAAGTATAAAAATATTTTGTAATGTACAAATATCCGACGTGATTATCAGAGCGGCTTCACCAGTCAGTGCTGGTGAGGTGATGCGATGCTCAGGTGAGCAGCGGCCGGTCAGCAGCTGGGCTCGTCCATGTCATCATCGCTCCAGTCCGGAGGTGCATCAGTGCCAAAATAACGATCCCCAAAATTTCCTGGGAAAAAATAAATAATTAAAATCAAATACATTTTTACTCACATATTACTCACATTTTTTGATTGCAACATTATTTTAATGATAATTAAGTACATTTTCTTAATTTTCATTACTGTAATGTGGCTGGATGTTTTAGAGTAGTAATTTTCACTATTCTCGTTAGATTCTCCATACTTGTAGTAGTAGTTGTTGTCATTTATTTTTATTGCTATGTCAGCGTCAAAGGCTATCTTCTTGGCAAACAGTGAGTTGGAATAATACAAGAGTTACAAACAAAAAATACATCCAAATAAACAAAAATACAGCACGGTAAAATTCGACAAGATTTTTTGGTAACGCTCACAATAAGGTTCATTAGTTAACATTAGTTAAATGAACTAAGAATGAAAAGTTTTATCAATCCTACTGTTAATTTCAGCATTGCTGAAAGTAATTGTTGAAATCTAGTGTTGTCAAATGATTAATTGCGATTAATCGCATCCAAAATAAAAGTTTTTGTGTACATGATATATGGGCGTATACTCTGTGCATTTATTATGCATATATAAATACAAACACATGCATATCTCGAAAATATTTGCATGTATTTACATGTATATATTTATATTCATAAAACTGATATTATATCTAAATATATTTAATATATAAACATACGATTTTTCTTAAGTATGTACACGCATGCATGTGTATTTAAATATATATATAATAAAATATACACAGTACACACACATATATGTGACCCTGGACCACAAAACCAGTCATAAGGGTACATTTTTTTGAAATTGAGATTTATGCGTCATATGAAAGCTGAATAAACTTTTCATTGGTGTATGTTTTTTTTTTTAGGATGGAACAATATTTGAGATACAACTATTTAAAAATCTCGAATCTTGGTTAAAAAATAAAACAAAAATAAAAATATTGAGAAAATCGCCTTTAAAGTGGTCCAAATGAAGTTCTTAGCAATGCATATTACTAATTAAAAAAAGTTTTGATATACTTTCAGTATGAAATTTACAAAATATCTTCATGGAACATGATCTTTACTTAATATCCTAATGATTTTTGGCATAAAAGAAAAATGTATAATTTTGACCCATTCAATGTATTGTTGGCTATTGGTACAAATATACCCGTGCTACTTATGACTGGTTTTGTGGTCCAGGGTCACATATTATTTAAACAAAAACCTACTTTGAATGCGATTAATCATGATTAGTCGGTTGACAGAACTAATCACAAGTTGTGTTTGTTAACATTAGTTAATGTACTGTGAACTAACATGAACTAACAAAGAACAACTGTATTTTTATTAACAAAGATGAATAAATAGTGTAATAAATGTATGGTTCATTGTTAATTCATGTTAGTTAATACATTAATGTTAACAAATGACACCTTATTGTAAAGTGTTATCGATTTTTTAAATGAACATGATAAATAATCAAAAATCTTTTCAGGTAAAATCATACTAAACAAGTCCCTTTGCGAGCTTACGTCATTTAAAAAAAAAAAAAAAAAAGTGAAAAAAAAAAAAAAAAAAAAAAATGTGCAAACACACACAGACAGGTTTGTTTTTGTGAATTGTGGGGATTTTCCACAGACTTGTATTGTTTTTATACTGTACAAACCGTATTTTCTATCACCCTACACCAACCCTACACAGGAAAATTTTTACTTTCTCAAAAATAAAAAAACAAAAAAAAAAAACCTCTCATTCTGTATGTTTTATAATATGGGGACAATCAGAATGTCCTAATTGTAATACACATGTTATACCCATGTCATTACTCAAATTTCTATCCTGATGCGCCACAAAAACACACACGCACACACAACTGGTCAGGTATCCTTAGGGACTCTTCATAGACGTAATGGTTTTTATACTGTACAAACCATATTTTCTATCACCCTACACCTAAACCTACCCATCACAGGAAACTTTATGCATTTTTACTTTCTCAAAAAAAAAAAAAAAATTCCTCATTCTATATGATTTATAAGCTTTAGTACCCATGGGGACCTCAATTTAGGTCCCCACCATGACACGAGTCCCCATGAGTCTGTGTGTGTTCAGGTTTAAGTTCCCACCAGGATATATAAACCAAACGCGCGCACGCACACACAATTTTACAATATTTAAAATAGAGTTTAAATTTTTTTTTTTTTTGTCTCATGACACACCGCATCCACAATATGATTGATGTATTGGTTTTCTTTCATTTTTTCGTTTTTATTCAAAATATTTACAAATTGGTAACAGTAATACAGATTTTAGTGTCATGTCAGCATCTGCAGCTATTTTCATGGCAAAAACATTTACAAAAATGAGTTACAAAAATACAATAACCAAAAAAAAAAACAAAACAAAAAAAAAAAAACACACAAGATATTTTATATTTACATATAATAAAAATTCTAAAACTTTTTTTTCCCATAAACTGGTTAACCAGATTGTAAATATAGGTTAATCGGATTCTCAACTTCATGGCGTTTAAACACATTAACAATGTTCGCTGATTTGCGCGTCATGTTAGTCACACTGCAACGCAGAGTCTGTCAGATTTAAACTGTAAACTGTGTAAACTGACCCACCTCCCCCTAAAGAGTGACCTTTATAGTTACCACTTACATAAACGGAGTATATTTAGTACTTGTGTGTTTAGACGTCTAAAACCTAAAATAAACATCGCGTGGTTGAAAACACTCAACAGTTGTTATATAGACAAGCGGTGAGTGAGTCTCTCTTTAGTTCAGTCCACTGAAGGCGGGAAAGCAGATTTAAATTTAGCAGCTGGTCATGTGACACGCTGAATGTTCTATTCATCCGCATCAAAGAATTAACATATAATAATACAAATGTTATCAAATCGATTAAAAAAAAAAACAACACTTAATTAATCTTACTTTTTTTTTTTTTTTTCCATTAATCATGATTAATCCCACCTGACATTAAAGTTTTTAATTATACTCTTATATTGCACTTATATTGCAATTTGATATTAAAACTTCAAATGAATGTAGAAACAACAAAGAAAGTATATTTTTAATATCTGTTTAATGCCTTTTATATTATATTTATATTTTTATATATTTATATTTAACCATTGACTATAGCCATTCAACATTACAGTATAATTGAGAGCTATCAATTTAGCATTTATTAGACTAAAAAAACAACTTCTAATTTAAGTGAACTTAAAACAATCTTCACATAAACCCAATATAATAAATATGCCCTTTAGCAAGAAAATACAGCCAAATCTAATAAAGTTATCAAACACTGAATTCTAAATCAAGTTAAAGCATAACACTACAGAAGTTACTGATTTCTTCTTTTCAATTTTGTTCTTTGATTAACAGACATCACAGCAGCTGGTTATTAGGATATTTTGGCTGCTGTTACTTTAAAAGCTGCCGCTGCTGAACATGACGCATATCTGACACTGCTTTAAATGTGACTCATAAATAATAAATACATGCACAGTTTTAAGGCAGCTTTAATCGCCTTTTTAGTAACTTAATGACTAAACTGACAACATAACTACGACACTGCATACACGCAGTTTCATATGGGTTTGAATATGATACAGTGGTTTAATATAGCCTAATACAGTGCTATGAGCACAGTATAACAGCTGAGAGTACAGGACGATTAGTTTTTACTGATATACGTGACCCTGCACCACAAAACCAGTCATAAATTGCAGCGGTATATTTGTAGGAATAGCCAAAAATAATCTATTTTTCTTTTATGCCAAAAATCATTAGGATATTAAGTAAAGAGCATGTTCCATGAAGATATTTTGTAAATATCCTACAGTAAATATGTCAAAACTTAATTTTTGATTAATAATATGCATTGCTAAGAACTTCATTTGGACAACTTTAAAGGTGATTTTCTCAATATTTAGAATTTTTCGCACCATCAGATTCCAAATTTTCAAAATAGTTGTATCTCAGCCAAACATTGTCCTATTCTAACAAAATACATACATACATCAGTGGAAAGCTTATTATTAAGCTTTCAAATTATGTATAAATCTCAATTTCAGAAAATTGACCCTTATGACTGGTTTTGTGGTCCAGGGTCACATATAGCCTGACAACATCTCATCTGACCGCAGTTCACTGATGTTCTACTGAAGCTCCTTATCACCGGTACCATTTCCACACTCGTTTGAGTCGCGCCTGGCTCTGAAGTGAAGTTAGAGAGCGCGTCTGAAAAGTCTCCTGTTTGATGTGCTCGTAAAGACGTTCCACGTCTAAATAAACGCAGTTCTTTAGCAGCTGTGGGTGGGATGGCCAAACCTAGCCCCGCCCCTGCGTTAATTGCGTTAAATATTTTTAACACGTTAAACTGAAAAAATTAATTGCCTGTGTTAAAGGAGAAGTCCACTTCCAGAACAAAAATTTACAGATAATTTACTCACCCCCTTGTCATCCAAGATGTTTATGTCTTTCTTTCTTCAGTCATAAAGAAATTCTTTTTTGAGGAAAACATTTTAGGATTTTTCTCCATATAATGGACTGATATGGTGCCCCGAGTTTAAACTTCCAAAATGCAGTTTAAATGCGGCTTCATACGATCCCAAATGCAGTTGCAATCGATCCCAGCTGAGGAAGAAAGGCCTTATCTAGTGAAACTATTGGTTATTTATTTATTTTTTTTATTAAAAAAAAAAAAAAAAACAATTTAAATACTTTTTAATCTCAAACGCTCGTCTTGTCTTGCTCTCCTTGAACTCTGTGTATTCTGTCTCAAGACAGTTCGGGTATGTCGAAAAACTCCAATCGTATTTTCTCCCTTAACTTTAAAAATCATTTCAAAATCATCCTACATCACTGCAGAAGTACTGACACAGTCTTTGCAAAGTGAACATGCAAAGAAGATCAAACACCCTTAACAAAAAAGGTAAAAAAAAGTGATATAGGACGATTTTGAAGTTGAGGGAGAACATGAGATGGGAGTTTTCCGACATACCCTAACTGTCATGAACCAGCAAAAAAGTTCAGGCAGAGCGTTTGACATTAAAAAGTATATAAACTGTATTATTGTTTATAAAAATAACCAATCGTTATGCTAGATAAGACTCTTCTTCCTCGGCTGGGATCGTTTACAACTGCATTTGGGATCATTTGAAGCTGCATTTAAACTGCATTTTGGAAGTTCAAAATCGGGGCGCCATATCAGTCTATTATATGGAGAAAAATGCTGAAATGTTTCCCTCAAAAAACAATTTCTTTCTGACTGAAGAAAGAAAGACATGAACATCTTGAATGACAAGGGGGTGAGTACATTATCTGTACATTTTTGTTCTAGAAGTGGACGTCTCCTTTAACATGCTAATTTTGACACCATTAAATAATATATAAATTAATAACTTTGAAGCAAAACCTTATTGGTCCTATAGGTCCTAAGGATAAAAAAAAGTCTTCACTTTACATTAAGCAAGGTATTAATCATGTATATTTTTCTTATGATATGGGGTGAAATATGACCCAGACATGAGAAAGGCCTGTTGGTTTAGTTACTTTTAGGACAAAAGGCCAGAGTAGAACAGATAAAAATAATGTTAGGGTTCAGAGTCTCACCTATGCCGGGGATGATGTGGAACAGGTCGTTGACCTTCTTGTCGACGGCGGTGGTGATGATTTTGACCTGAGGGAAGGCGTAGGCCACAGAATGGACACCCATCTCAGCCATCAGCAGAGACACCAGCAGAATCTTATCCTCTTGAACATCATGATCCTACACACACACACACACACACACACATCTCATGAAGAAAATACAGTCACATCCTCTGCTCTCTACCTCTACTTCCTATTGCAAAAGTTAGTGTTCTTGTTTATCCGCCACAGAATTTTTAAACACAATGCAATTTTTTTTTCATGCATCTTCAAGTTAGTAGACAATTCTATTTAAACTAGTGAGTGTCTACTTTGTTCGACTCTCGCTGGTGCCCAAAACGGTCACAGCAACTCTGATAAATACAGCTCAGCCTCGGATCAACTGTAGAATTAATATGTGAGAATGTGTAAAGTTATGTCATGCTGTATGGTCGTTGTCAGCTAGTGAGGTTTCTCTGCTACGCCTACACTGACAGACAAACAAACTGGGCCGCTCTACATGTGGTGCCTGAGTAGGCGTGTGTGTCTGTGCCACTGCACACTATCAATTCCATTAGACGGCAAGAGGTGTTGCAGTTGTGTGCAGAAGAAAAGGTTCAGATGCAGACTTACAAGTAAAACTCTGATGGCCATCATGGCTGCTGCTCCGGTGGACACGGTGCAGTCCATCAGAATCACGTGATCCTCGCTTATGTCTTTGGGAAGACGCAAATAGTGCAACTGGACGGACACAGAAAAGACAGATTAAATGTGCAGCAATAATATGTCTACATGCATCCATCAAATTAATGAATAAAACTAAAATAAAAACTAATTTCATGCAATTGTTGAAAAATTTAATGTCATTTCTTTAAAAATGATATTTATCTTATATTATATTGTGCAGGTAATGGGAATATGTTGAAAGCTGTACTCCAAACATAAATTGCACAATAGCATTGCTGCACCACATTGTTGTGAAGAATAGAAAAATGCAAGTAGGAGCACTGTTGCAGACAGATTTTGTATTTTCACTGCCTCACACACACACCACACACACACACACACTAATATATATATATATATATATATATATATATATATATATATATATAAAAATTCCAGCCTCAGCCCAATCAGAAGTGCCAGTACTTACATAGAAACCCATAAAAAGTAGCCAGAAAGAAATGCTCATTTTAAAGAAATACGTCAGATGGATTTAGCTGGTTTCGCATCTGAACTGTTCATATACATATATACATATATATATACACACACATACATGCACATACACACGTGTGTGTGCGCACTTATTCCACTATTCGTGTCAACCACACAAATCGCTGAAACCAGCATTTTCACATACTAGTTTTCTTTCCTAGAAAAGAAACTGAATGTATTAAATTGAAATTTATCATTATTTGATTTTTTTAATTGATCGGAACTCCAAAAAAATAAAAAAAATTTTTATAAATAAATAAATACATAAATAAATAAATAAATAAATAAATAAATAAATACAATGTGTGTCAACCACACAAATGGCTGAAACCAATATTTTCATATATTATCTGGTTTTCTTTCCTAGACACGAAAATAAATACATTAACTATGAATAAATTGAGATTTATCATAATTTGAATTATTTAACTGATTGAAAATTTAAATAAATAAATAAAAATGTGTGTCAACTACAAATTTTCACATATTATTTTTTTTTTTTCCTAGAAAAGAAACTGAATACATTAAATAAATTGAGGTTTATCATAATTAGATTTTTTTAATGGACAAACTCCAAAACATACATATATAAATAACTAAATAAATAAATAAAATGTGTGAAACCAATATTTTCACATACTACATATTTCTTTCCTAGAAAAGAAACTGAATGCATTAAATAAATTGAGATTTATCATACTTTGAATTTACCTAACTGAAAATCCAAAAACTAAAACTAAATAAATAAATACATGAATTTATTTAAATAATTAATTTTAAAAAGCATGTCAACCACACAAATTGCTGAAACCAATATTTTCACATATTATTTTTTTGTCCTAGAAAAGAAACTGAATACATTAACTATAAATAAATTATGATAATAATTTAAATTATTATTTAACTGATTGAAAATCAAATTAATAAATAAATAAAAGTAAATGTGAATTATTTAACTGACTGAAAATAAATTAAATAAATAAATAAATAAATAAAAAGTGTCAACCACACAAATTGCTAAAAAAAATATACATTATTGAATACAGTAATAAAAACTAAAATAAAATAATAATAAAAAAATATATATAAAAAAGGGGTCAACCACACAAATTGCTAAAAAAAAAAAAATAAAATACATTATTGAATACAGTAATAAAAACTAAACTAAAATAATAATAAAAAAAATATAAAAAAAAAGTGTCAACCACACAAATTGCTGAAACCAATATTTTCACATATTATTTAATTGTCTTTCCTAGAAAAGAAACTGAATACATTAGCAATGAATAAATAGAGATTTATCATAATTTGAATTATGTAACTGATTGACTATCCAAAAACTAAAATAGAATAAAAAAAGGAAAGAAAATGTACAATTCCTAATAATAATAATAATAATAATAATAATAATAATAATAATAATAATAATAATAATTAATGATTAATGAAATTAATAGAATTGAGCCAATATGCTAGTAATACGCATGTTAATAAGCACCTAGTTAATAGTGATGTGTGTAAATTTTAGGTGGTAGTAAGAGCCGGAAGGGGCGTTACCTCAGGCTCTCCTGTGTCCTGATTGGTCTGGATGAGGATTTTGCCAATGCGGACGTCTTTGCACACGGCCCTAAGCGCGGGCTCCATGGTCTCTCCCGCCCTGAGAATCGACACGCCCGTAATCTGCTCAAAACAAAGAGGGTGAGTCTGTGATTTCCTTTTTAGGGCCTAAACTACACATCAGAGAACAAAGACGTTTCTGTATGAAAGAGAAAAATCCCCAAACGAGCAGACCGATTAGACTGAACTAGCATGAGATTGTCCAAACAGACATTTTAGTGGCACCTGATGTTCTTACCCTTTTTCCATGAAAGGTTCTGCCCTCATAATCCTCTCCTTGTGGGGTCTGAACAATGTGAACCTGCAGCAGATAACAGACAAACTGCAACGTCAAGCTGTTTTTGTCCAGGCATATCATATGTATCTGAACTGATCTTTCTCTCTGATTAAAAGCCACAGTAAAATGTCAGCAGCAGCACCATCATGAAGCTCGCTAGCTCACGGCACTTCTCCTGTGAGCGTTTTAAGTGTAAAGGTCGCTGTGATGCTGCTGACGATTTCTATCATGTTGAGTTTGTTAGTCTGAATTTCCACTGCGGTGGACAAGTGAGAGAAGTTTCCATGTTGAGGACGAGGCCTCCATGCCCACACGCTTAAATCCGCTTGTGTGCCGTTATTAGGTCGATCTAAAGATTCCCCAACAATCCCTCTATCTTCACTCTGTAAGTCTTTTCTCACCTGAGATGGAAGGAAGGACAGCGCTCTCTCGATGAGGAGCCGCATTAACCTCTTGGAGTAGAAGATGAACTCGTCTCGACTGGTCTCTTTATTTCTGCAACAAGCGTGAATGATACAATTACTTACTGTAACGACAAAACATGTCGTGTGTTTGTGTTCAAAATGTTAGAATTAAAACGGAAGACCCTTTTTATAACTTTGTAAACTTTTTATTAGAAATATAATTTTCATAATGTAGATATATTTTCTGGCATATAACTTTAATCAGACTTTTAAGACGAACAGACCAACGCGATTTTTCTAACAGCCATTTAGGCGGGACCACACAGTAGGACTTCTTTTCTATTTAGGTTCTATTTTAGAACGCAGTAGCCGTTAGTTTACGTTAAAGCCTGGCATAACCACACATAGCCTGTGACATGGATGAAAGCGATGAAAAAAAAACTTTCAAAATGAGTACATTTCAGCCACTGGCTTCTGCTTGTTGATATTGGTAGCTGGTCGCAAGTAGTATGAGGGGGAGGGACAATTTCCATCCAATAATGGATCACTGATATGTTATGAGAGGGTGGGGAAAGCGAGAAAAAAAAAACCTGTAAAAAAAAAAAAAAAAAAAAAAAACCTAAACAAATAAAAAAGCACTACAAAAACAACACTAAATAAAAATAAAAAAGAAAAGAAAAGAAAAGAAAGAAACATCATAAAATAAAAAATAAAAAAACTTGAAAAGCTTAAAAAAAAAAACAGCATGAAAAAATAGCATGAAATAAAAAAAAACTTAGTTAAGCTAAATAAACATAAATGAACAGAAACAAAACCAACTAACCAAAAAAACAAAAAAAACAAAAACAAGCTATACAAAAAACTAGCATAAAATAATAAAAAAGCTTTAAAAATATTATTAAAGAAACACCCCCCAAACATACTAAAAACAAGATAACTACAAATTAAAAAAATAGAATAAAATAAAGCGACAAAATAAAACCAACCAAAAAAAAAAAAAAAAAAAAAACACTAAACAAAAAGGAAACTACAAAAATAACTGCCATAAAATAAAAAAAACAAACTAAGCTTTAAAAAAAAAAAAAGCAGCAACACAAAACCAACCCCCCCCCCCCAAAAAAAAGGAAAAAAAAATAAAAATAAATAAATACATAAGCAAACCAACAAAACAAAACCAACCAAAAAACAAAAGTAAGCTAAAAAAAAAAAAAAAAAGCAAAACAAAACCAAAAAATATATAAATAAATAAATAAACACATACAAACATACATAATAATAATAATAATAATAATAATAATAAAAATCCCCAATAGCACATTGGGGACAGGCTATAATATTATTTCCTAAAATAATCTGGCATATTGTAGGACATTTTGACTACTTTTGTACAGAGTTTGGTTGGGTGGAATAAGTAGAAGTAGAACCACTGAACTAGCTTTTAGATGACCTCAAATAAATACTAAACTAAAAGCATCAAAACTATGATTTTGTTTTGCATCAGGTCTTTCCATGTTACTACACACTTGACAGCCATACGAGAGGCTGTCCAGTTAATCTAGATGAGTTGTATATAATCCATACACCACTGTGAGACGTGTGAAGTAAACTGCTGCGGCACAGACGTACTGTACGCATGTATGAGTGTGCGTCTGACCTGATGATGGTGTGCATGCCGCGGACCTGCGGCGTACTCTCCAGAACACTGAGGGTCTGTGGAAGGGGCTGGGCCTGATGGGCAGACGCTAGAGCCGCCCTGTTACCATCATCACCAGAAAGAGACAGAAACAGACAGGAAGTCATTAACACAGTGGATTTAAAAGATACGTTCATTCCAACACTACACACACACACATGCTCACACACTAGCTGCTAGTGTCACCCAAACACTAATGCAATGTTAGAGGAGAGCGTGAGGCAAGGATTAAGCAGCATACAGAAATGATGAACAGAGAGCCAAAGGACAATCTCCAAATAAAAAAAAAAACTGACCCGTCTATGAATTAGTGTTTAGTTATGTACATCTATGGTGGCCTCAAAAAGGATTTTAATCGTTTGTCATTTTATTTGTTTTACATTTTATGTGAAATGCTTATATACATTTTTTTTGCAAGTGTCCCTGTACCATGATTTTAGTTTGATACAGAACCATTCAAAAGTTTGGGGTCAGTAGTGTTTTTTTTTTTTTCTTTCAGCAAGCATGCATTAAATTGGTCAAAAGTGACAGTAAAGAACTTTAAAATGTATCTCGGTTTCAAATAATGCTATTCTTGTGACTTTCTATTCGTCAAAGAATCTTGAAAAATATATTTTCCACAAAAATATTAGGCAGCACAACTGTTTTTAACATTCATAATAATCAGAAATGTTTCTTGAGCACCAAATAATAATATTGCTGTTTTTACTGTAATTTTTGATTAAATGAATGCAGTCTTGCTGAGCATAATAGACTTCTTTCAAAAAAAAATAAAAAAAAAAATAAAATAAAATAACACGAGCCCAAACATGCATACAATCGTAGTTATGCATTAAAAGATAAAAAATTAAGCAGAGAAACCCCCCAAACATACTAAAAACAAGTAAACTACAAAAAAAAAAAAAAAAAAAAAAAAAGATTGCATAAAATAAAATGAAACTAAGCATATTTCTTTTTTTTTTTAAAAAAGCAACAAAATAAAACCAACCAACAAAAAGCAAGTAAACTACAAAGCAAAAAACTAGCATGAAATAAAAACAAAACTAAACCAAGCTAAAATAAAAAAAAAACAAAACAAAACCAAGGAATCTAGCATGGAATAAAATAAGAAAACAAAACTAAGCTAAAAAAAAAATAAATAAACCAACAAAACAAAACTAACCAAAAATAAATAAATACAATAAATACAATAAAATAAATTAACAAAACCAAACCACCAAAACAAATGAAAAAAATCAAATAAAATAAAATTCAAGGAAACTACTAAGCAAAAACAGAAAACAACAAACAGAAAACAAAACTAAGCTAAAATTATAAATAAAGCCACAAAAAAAAAAAAAAAAAAAAAAAAAAACAGAAAACAAAACTAAGCTGAAGATTAATAAAATATAAAATAAGAAAAAAAAAATTAAAAAATAATAATAATAATTATTATAATAAATAATTAAAAAACAGGAAAACAACGCAAAAAAGCATAAATTAAAAAAGCTGAAAAATTAAATAAACAAAATACCCACTCCAAAAAAAAAAAACAATTATATATATATATATATATATATATATATATATATATATATATATATATATATATATATATATATATATATATATATATATATATGGCATAACTAGATAATAATATAAAATAAATATAAAATAAAAGAAGCAGAAAACAAAACCAAGCTACCATAAATAAATAAAGCAACAAAACGTATACAATCATAGTTATGCCTTAAGTGTTCAAATACTTTTGGAAGCCACCGTTCACTCCAGTTTACAAAACTATTGGTTAATCACATCTGTTAGAAAGCTTTATGAGCTCCGAGTAGGTCAGGCTTTTTTGGGAGTATCCCATGATTCAATTTCACAAGCAGTCAGGTCAAAGACTGCATCCTGTCAACAAACAAAACACTGCCTTCAATGTAAACTGAACTGAAAGCAGGACGCTCACGTCATTGTTTTACATTGAAATCAACTGCTCTGTTAAAACATAGATATGACAATATGCAGTCTTTGAAAAAAATCACACCAAGATCCCTGCTGTTCTACTTATGGTTGTAATACAGCAGCAAAAATATAAAACCAAAAAAATAAATAAATCATAAGCAAATCTCCTCACATATCCCAGCGGAGCTTTCTCTGTGGGGGAAGTGACAAACAACAGAAAAACAGACAATGACAACAGGAAGAGAGGGAAAAGAAAAGAGACATCACACACTATCAGGTGAAGGAGGATGAGGTGGTCACATGACTCAGAGTGGAACAAGAGTGTGACAGCTGCGATCAGCACTTCAGCACACTGTGTGCATGTTCTGTGGGCAAAATCAACCAGCACCGATTATGACATTCAGTCTCCTTTTAAAGGAACAGTTCGCCCAAAAATGACACTTTTCTCATCATGGAATACAAAAGGACTATCCCAGTTGCTTATAGCAAACACCTACATACAATATGTTATGCGATGTAAGTTGTCTGAAGCCTTACGGTAGCTCTTTGTGGGGAACTGACGGAAATTTAAGTCTTTCATGCACATTCGAATATGCCAAGCTATGACAGGTTTGACGTCAATGATGATCAGTAATGGAACCAATGATGTCTGATGTCACCGACTGAGTCTTAAAGCCATAGTTCACCCAAAATTCTGTCGCCATTTACTCACCGAGCTTCTGTTCAATATATTTGATATGTCTGTACATGTGAATAATAAATCTGTTCATTAGGGCTGTCATGATATCAGATTTTCAAGTACACAATTATTGTAGCCTTAAAGTGCTCCTGTTATGCCTTTTCAAATATGACCTTTCATGCAGTGTGTCACGTAGCTTTATGTGAACATAAACTAACGTTACCTGCAAACTTGTGACGCCGACAGTGCACGATAAATAAAATTACTGTCTATCAAAAAAGAGTCGGCTCACAATTGCCTGAATGAGTCGTCAGGAATTCGAATCTTATTCTGTCACGGCTGTACATTACGAAATAACATATATGCATAAACAATTTGCATAAACGTTCTACGTCGCGAACAACTTGCCACGCCCACTAGGGCTGAAACGATGTTAACTCGAATACAAAACAAAAAATAAATAAATAAAAAATAATCGAGGCAAATAGGCTTCGTTTAGTCCATTTACTGTAGCTACACACGGAACACAGTGTTTCCCCACGGACCATTATTACTGACGCACAAACCGATAAACGCCGGACATATTTAAGACCGTAAATTAATGGCGGTTAGTTATGATGTCCCTGAATTAGCTATGTTTTGTTAAAGACTAAGTGCTATTTATGTTGATTGTCTTATTCTCTCTCTGTAACACAGAAAGCTAGTAAATATCAAACGAAGAGTGCCTCAGCATGATTACAAATGCGATACTGATTTTATGCAACAGTTCATCAATAAACAAGAAGTTAATATTAAGAGACTTACATTTTAGACAGCATATTGCCTGTTTTTGCTCTATTTCGCCAACAAACAACCACTCCAAACACAGTCACAGCACTGTTTTGCGTCTTTGAGCAACATGACGGTGTTTCGTTCTTGAATGAATCACCTGTTAAATGATTCAGTTGAATCGCAATGACTCACTTACTTAACAGTGACCTGCTGCCACCTATCGGCGGTACTGATTTCACATTTAAAGTATCTTCATTTTAAAAATGCTCCATAACGGCGCTGGCGCTAGATTATTGTGTGTCACATTATCGTACGTGTACCAGTAATTTTTAATATTAAAACCTATGGAGTGTTTTCATGAGGCGTCATCGATTGGCCATATTGGCAGCGCTTGAACGTAAACAATGCTACTGAAACGAATGAAACCAACATATTACTACTGAAAATGGTCAATTATTGTCATGTTTTGGGCTGTACTAATCGGTCAGTCCGGAAAATTTTTTTTGGAGTACTATAGACTGCCGAAAGTTATAACAAATCAAGGAGAAGAGTGAAAAAACACTGTTTGAGGAACAAAATGCATTTGTGGTTGGTCAAACTGAACCAGGTTTTCCAGAGCAACAATCTTGACAACATTTGTGTTTGTTCTTATTTCCAGTCAGGTCGGTGAAATATTGGGCTAATATCTTAATTAATACTACTCGTACATATCTTTACCATCTTTTAACTCTAGTTTGTCAAAATATTGCACCCTTTCCTGCTCACTTAGTTCTTCTCTGTATGATTTAGCAGCTTCCACACATTTTTTTTTCCACGTTCATGGCCGCACATCCGGGTAACTGACCAAATCGCAACGTAAGTGCAAATTATTTAAATATCATGATTATTGTCAGTATCAGTATATCACAACACCGCTACGGTTATCACAAAGCAATCATGGATTAAACCAATTGACTCTTACGAAATACTTTTGTTTTTATGAACTTTTTGAATAGTCATCATTTTGGTGGAACAGACTTCCAATGGAGGAACAAAAATTTCTTAAGTTTCATTAAAAATACCAACATTTGTGTTTTAAAGATGAGCCATAGTACAGAAAAAAGAAAAGTAATCGGCTCCAGAGAGATTCATGCCACACTCAGTCTCTCTGTATCATGTATTGTGAGGTAATGTGATACCAAGGCCTTAAAAAGTCAGTCATATGAATTTAGAATGACATGAAAGTGAATAAATTATGAATTTATATTTTTTAAGTGAACCATTTCTTTAAGCTGTGCAAGCTGTGACTCTACCACGCAAATCTTTTTGTTTTTTGTTTTTGAGAAAATGTCAGTTTTGGTGTAGGTCCTGTAGTAGCTGTCATCCTCTTATTCACTTTCACTGACACAAAGGTCTGTTACATCCTGTGTTGGGGGCTGTACTTCCTCATGTTTCTCTCTCTCTTCCTCTCCTTTCTGTTTCTCTCTCTTTCTCACACACACACACACACACACACACACACACTCATGTGCTGTCGTTTCTAGCCCAACGGAAAAATATAAGTCTTTGTAGTAGACATAGGAAACTTCAGTGCGTGCGAGACGCCGTGTTCAACAATAGCTACTGAGACAACCATGAGAGAGAGAGAGAACGAGAGGGGAAAGACAGAAAGAGCAAGAGAAAGTAAGAGAAAGAGAGGTCAAGGGGAGGAAGACGGCAAAGTATTTTTAGATGCAGCATGCAGGGAGGGTGTCTGCTGTAAAACACTTAAGGATGGAAAAACAGAAGGTATCTGCCTCCCTCCTGACTGCAGCACCAAGCATCTATCCTCCCGTATTATATCATGGCATGAGACATCCATCCCATGATGCTCTACTGCTGGTCAGTACTGGATTGAGCAGTGCTGGTTTGTGGTTTCACAAACATCGTAACTGTGAATACATCAGTGTGGGCCTGTATGTAATAAGAAGGCTTGGCCCTTTCTGACAATGCCAGATTTTTTTTTTTTTTTTTCATAAAGTCTATCAAGAACACTACTGGGTCATATTTTACCCCGAAATCAAATCAAATAAATGAAAAATAAACAAATAAATATAAAAATGAACTAAACCAAATTAAATAAAAATAAAGTAAAATAAAATAAAATAAAAAAATGACACATAAAACAAATGTAAAAATTTACTAAAGTAAACTAAATAAAATAAAAATGAATTAATTAAAAAATAACTCAACCAAACAAATTAAAATAAAAGTAAAATAAATAAATAATAAAACAAAAATTAATAAATCAGTTCTGTTACTGTTAACTAAAACTAAAGCTGAAACTCATTTGCAGTAATTAAAATAAAGCTGCAGTAAAATAAATGATAAAATAACAAATAAATAAATATAAAAATTAACTAAACCAAACTAAATTAAAATAAAGTAAAACAAATTAAAATAAACGAAAAATAAAGTAAATAAAAATTAATAAAATAAAAATAAATGAATATAATAAATTAACTAAACCAATCTAAATACAATGCAGTAAAATAAATAAAACAAAAATGAATAAATCAGTGCTGTTACTGTTAACTAAAAGTAAAGCTGAAATTAATTTGCAGTAATTGGAATAAAGCTGCAGTAACATAAATTAGAAATATTGCATGAAAAATGTCAACTTAATGCATAAAAAACTCAAATTAGAAAACTGAATTTTAAATAAGTACTAAAATTACTAAAACTAAAAATTTTACATTACTTATAAATTGTTTAATTTTAAATTACATATTAAATATTTTTAATTAAATTGTAAATTACAATTTTATTTAAATATTAAATATATACTATATATTAATTAAAATATATTATTATAATTGTTATACACATACACTTTAAATATTTTAATTAAATGTACTATATACACACACACACATATATATATAGTACATTTCATAAAAAAATTATAATTGTTATATTATAATGTTATTTTATAATTAAAAATGTCTAAATATTAAAAATATTAATACAAATGTTTAATATGTAATTGTAAGTTACATATTTTATTTAAATGTAATATACATTTAAAAAAACTAAAAAAGAGAAACCGAATTAAAAATTTAAAATGTATGCTAACTTACTTTATTAAAAAAAAAAAAAAAACTAAACTAATACAAAATGTCAAAAAGGCCCAACAAAATTGCTAAAGCAAACTAAAATTTAAAAAAAAAAAAAAAAGCTAATTCAAAACATTAATAAACACCATATTAGTATATAAATAATACTGAAATAAATTAAAGTAAACTAAAAAACAAACAAAAAATGATGTTGAGGTGAAATATGACAGATGTGTCTTTGTGAAATTCAAATTTACCTGATTAATTGTTTAATAAACTGAACCACACCAATGCTCATAAGGACAAATGTGTCAGTTAGTAATCAACAAAGAGACACTGCCCTCTTTTGGTCTGTACAGGAAGTGCAGCAGGGCTCAGGAGGAAGAAGATTCCTTGAGAGGCTGGTGTAAGTTTCCCCTACAGACTGATCTAAGGCCAGTTTTCACATTCCTGCGTTTTCGACTGCTCTGAATATCATTATCATTATCTCAATATGACTGTCAGGACTGAGCCCAGACAAGTGCCGAGGGGAAACTTCAATCAAGGGCGGTTGTGCAGGCAGTGACAGGAAGTGAGAAGATGATGAGCAGTGCTACTCTACCTGACGCTGAGTTCACGCTGTGCCACCGAAGAGGGGAGGAAGAGGGGAGGAAAGAACAATCCAGTGCGGTGAGGAAGCACGGCCATACAAAACGTGTCACACCAGTATTACACGAAATGAGCAGGCCCACACAGAATCTGCTTCAAACCGACTTTTAGAAGGAAATTCTATGGAATGATGTATTACATTCTTACTGATAGCTAAAATTATTGTGAAAATTCTCAAAATATTCAACAAATGTACAAAAGGCTGGGGAACATGTACAGCTTTGAAGGATGAGTGTTTGAATTTTGATGAAATTGTGGGTGCAGATTCCCTGTGGGCCTGAAAATGAGTAACATCATTTGCTGTTCAATATTACAGTCAGTGATACAAACCACATGACATGTCAAATATTAGTCCACTACAAAGCATTCCCAATCCAAAATGCACAAGCGTTATTAAAACTACTTCTCATGAGGTGCGCACACTCATTATTGCTCTAATAAATCACAAGAAAAACACTGAGGAGGAAACGATGAGGATGAATGTAATATTCATAATCATCAAAACACATTTCTGCATTATAAATGACATATTGCTGAATGTGTTTTACAAGGAATAAGTATATTCTTTGTAATGATAATTAAAATGTTGATTTTCTCCTGAAATTTATTGCAATATTGGAAGAATGGCTTAAATTAATATATTATTTTTAACATCATATTATTATAAATACATTAAAATATAAATTAAATGTTAAAATAATCTATATTCATAAATCATGTTTCATTCCTCATTGATTGGTTGATTGACTGATTGAAAAAGAAATTCTTGATCGGAATTAATTTACCTGTAAAGACACTCCTATTATCTGATAAAATAATCTAAAATATATTTAACTGTACATTTAAAAAAAAAAAAAAAAAAAAAAAAGAATTGTAATTGAATGAATTGTAATTTGTTTTAATTTTTTATTTTATTATATTTACAATTATTTTAAATGTACATATTTATGATTTAATTATTTTTGTTTTTAAATTTTTTTAGTTTAATTTCACACTAATTTACATGATGTTGTCATCAATTCAAACGACTTATTTCAGGATTTAATTTATTTTTAATATTTATTTTAATTTATTATTCTAATTTTTACAATATTTTATTAATTGTACATTTTGTGAGTTATTTTAAAAATCATTTCATTTTACTTTTTGATTTCATTTTTTATTATTTTCGTTTTTACATTTATTTTTATGATTTAATTATTTATTTTAGTGTTTAGATTTGTTTCTTTTATTTTTTACATGTATTTACATGATTTAATTTCAATTTTTTCAGCGTATTTTTTAGGATTTTATGTATTTTAATATTTTAAATTTTGATGATTTTATCACTTATAACAATTATATATTAACATTCCTGTTTTGTGATTTATTTACTTTAAAAATAATTTTTATTTGACATTTTATTTTTTTACTCATTTATTTTACTTTTTCCATTATTTATTAATTTTACATTTTGTGATTGATTCATTTTTTAAATAATTTTTATGTAACTTTTTAATTTAATTTTTACATTTTTACAGTTAAATTATTATTAATATTTACTTTTTGTTTTACATTTTTATGACTTAATTTTTTTTTTTAAATTTGAATTGTTACATTATGATTTCAATTATTTTTAAAAGTTATTTATTTTATTTCATATTTCAGATTTAATTATTATAATTGCAATTATTTGTTTTAATTTTTATATTTTTACGATTCCATTAATTATTTTTAACATTCATTTTCATTTTACATTTTTATGATTCCATTATTTATTTTTAGAACTTTATTTTCATTTAATGGTAAATGAATTGTAATTGTAAGTTTAATTCAGTTTCAACATAAAATGTTACAAAACTTACAAATATCAACTTGCAACTGTCAACAAATGATGAACGCTAGTTTTAAATATTATTTGTTTTATACATTTCATACATCATAGGGTAATATAACTACAGTTATAAATTATATTTCTTTTAAAATGACAATGCAGAACCTTTGAGTGCAATAAATAAAACTCTTGAACCACCGGTCTACAATGAGTGTACGCGTAAAATCAAATATTTAATCCAGAAGGGGGCGATATTAGACATCTGAAATTTTTCATAGCCAGAAACATCATGATGTAATTGTTACTGTCTCTTTGATTGCCTATACTGTGCTGTCTAATGCTAGACATTAAAATAAATCTTCTGAACATGTCTGCTGCTCTTACCTCCTCCAGCTGACTGTGTACATGCTGCACTATAAGATCAATGGCCACCATGTTGCCGCCACCTACAGGAAATAAAGCACAAATTCAAACTAAGCATTACTAAATCATACAAGCACTATTGCTACAGTATGCAGTGATGTTCACTGTGAAAGTTCTGTCAAACTGCCAAAATGTGGGTTGAATACAGAGCATGCTGTATCCCATAATGCAATGTGCTTGACATCTCCTAAAGCAAACTCACCACGTGGCACTACGATATCTGCCAGTCTCATGGTGGGCTCGATGTACTGCTCAAAGGCTGGTTTCACAAACTTGTTGTACTGTTTGATCACTCCATCGATGTCCCGGCCTCGCTCTGTGATGTCCCTCCTGAGCCTCCGTACCAGCCGGATGTCAGAATCTGTGTCCACAAAGATCTTCATGTCTAGCAGCTGAAACACAGACAGACGAGGCTTCAGATCAGCTCATTGAGTAAAACAAGAAATAACCGCATTATGGCAGATTTTAGCACGTTTACCTTCAGCAGCTCTTTATCTGCAAATGACATGATGCCCTCAAATATAATGACGCTGGCCCCATACACCGTTTTCTGCAAACAGGTAAACAATTAAAATCAAGCAGCAAAAGAGTTACTTCATTTTATGATCCAGTTTGATTCTAGTAAAGAAAGTTAACTTTATTACAAACATGTTTCAGCACACAGGCTTTTTTGTATATAAATCCTGACGTCCTGTGAGCTGAAATGCTCAGATTAAATTATGTAATACAGTTAATTAAACAGCTAATGCAGCTTTTATTAGCTTCTGTTAGTTAAAGAGTTTAAGAGATTTGCTATCGTCTCTTTGTATACAACAGGGCTTACCAATGTTTTTAACCTAATAATTGAACAATATTTGCATGTTCATGGCTCTCTGGTGTCGGTTAATGGTCACATGACACGCAAGTAACAAAATGTTTCAGTTTTTTTTTTTTTTTTTGTAAAGTAAGCATTTTATTTTATGTTTTTTTAATTTATTTAAACTTTTACATGTTTGTGTTTTACATGTTTAATTATTATTTAAAATGGTTTTCAGTTTACTGTTTTTATTTTTAATAATTATTTTAATTATTTTGGTTATTATTGACTAATTTTAACATTGTTATTTATACATTTTTACAATTATTTTAACTTTACATTTATATATTTATTTGTTACTTTTAATTTTTAAATTCTGATTTAATGTTTTCATTTTTATTTTACTTTTTAGATTAAATTTTAAAAATGATTTAATAATTTAAAAAAAATTATTTGAATCGTTACATTTTTAAGATTTGTATTGATATATTTTTACAATTATTTTACTTATGTAATTATTTGTTAATTTATGATTTAGTGTTTTTATTTCACTTTTGATTAATAACTTTAAAAATTATTTATTTGAATTGTTACATTTATGATTTAAATATTTATATATTTTTTACAATATTTTTAATTTCATGTTACTTAATTATTTTAATTTTTAAATTATAATTTAATGCTTTAATTTTATTTTACTTGGATTTAATTATTTTTAAAATGATTTATTTGAATTGTTACATTATGATTTACTTTTCACAATATTTAATTTTAATTTTATATATTTTTACATTTTACATTTACATATTTATTACTGAATTACTTGTTTTAAATTGTTTATTTTACTTTTACGTTTATGATTTAATTAATCATTTAAAATTATTTACTTTCAGTTTATGATTTAATTAATTTATTTTTTATATTTATTTTAATTTAAAATGTATGATTACTACTTTTTAGTTATTTAATTTTACATTTTTGTAATTTATTTTTTAAATTATTTTAATTTTACATTTTTAACTATTTTTAATTATTATTTCATTATTTATAATTGTATAATTTAATTATTTTTCATATTTATTTATATTTTATATAATTGTTACATTTAAATTTCTATATTTTTAAATTATTTATTTTAATTTTTTACATTTTATGACTTAATTAGATTTACAATCATTTATTTTAAATGTGTATATTTATGATTGAGTTATAATTTTTTTATATTTATTTTCATTTTGTTTTTATAATTTCATTATTATTTTTTAAACATTATTATTATTATTGTTTTTTAAATGTACATATTTATGATTGAATTATTATTATTATACATTTATTTTCACTTCAAGTTTTATGATTTCATTATTTTTAAAATTTGTTATTTTAATTTGAACCTTTTTATGATTTCATTCATTATTAGCTTTTCATCAACTCACAACCTAGTTTGGGAAATTAACACAAAGTTGACAAAGTTATAAATGCAGCTAGTCACTTGTTTAAAAGGCATCTTGACTGTAGTTGCACCATTTAAAATCATAAAGCAGCTTTTAAAGCAGCTTCCCCAACACTGATGATTTGCATAAACATGACACTTTAAGTAAATAAGAGTAGAAAAAATGATCATCAAAACCACAAATTATGTTCATCTGATCTAAATGATTTTACACGCGATCAGCTCTCCGCACACTTTGTGTATGTTTCCACTCACCCATTCTTTCTGCCGTCCGTGTGTGGTGAAGTCATAGACTGGGATCTTGACGCTCTTGCCCTGCTTGAGTTTGCGAAGAGTGTGAACCAGCAGGCTGAAATCAAAGGCGTCTGGATGGTCAAAGTTGTAGTCGTTATTAGCAGCCAGCAGCTGCTGTTCGGCCGTCAGAACCTGCAGGAAAGACGTCACAACAGACAGTCCAAGGTTACACCTCTGACTTCAGCTCAAATATCTGCCAGCGGTGTGGCCTGGTGACTAGAGATCAAGGCTGCTCACTGAAAGGTTGTAGGTTCACTCAGTGTCTTTCAGCAAGACATTTAACACCAGGTTCCTCCAGACGGTTGCCATTGCAAATCATGCAGTTAGTAAATGCTAAAGCCATGAGTGTTTGTGCATTACAGTGGTTTTAACACCGGTAAGGTGTGCTGTTAGACATGACGCAAGGAGATAAACTATGGTAAAAATCACTGTAACACACAGCCATAAGTGGCTTATTACTTCAATTTAAAGTATAAACAGCAAAACACATGGGGGAAAAACATACATATACACATAATATACATATAACATGTAGATATAAATATACTGTTATGCACTGTGCAAATGTTTTTTTTTTTTTTTTTTTTAACAAATTAATACTTTTATTCAGCAAGGATGCATTAAATTGATCAAAACCGACTCAAAAAAAAACAAAAAAAAAAAACAAACAAACATAAATGTTAAAAGTTTTCTATTTCAGATAAATGCTGATCTTTTCAACTACCAATTAATTAAATAATTCTGAAAAGAAAAAAAAAAAAAAAAAAAAAAACAGTTTTCAATATTAGTAACAAGACATGTTTACTGAGGAGTAAATAAGCATAAGAGAACAATTTCTGAAGGATCTAAAGACTCGAGTAAGATTCAGATTTCTTCAGAGGAAAGCAGTAATTTTTATATTGGACAATACTGTTGTTTTTACTGTATTTTTGATCAAATAAATGCATCCTTGGTTAACAAAACATTTAAAAAAAAATAAAAATAAAAAAAAAAGTATAAAACTGTACAACCCCTAAATTTTTGACCAGTAGTGCAGATTATTCAATTTTAAAGCCATTTTTTGTAGAGATTGGAGGCTAGATATTCTTTGTGAAGGCAAAAATAAATAAATACATACATTTTAGAAAAGTGTTAAAAAAATAAATCAAATTTAATTATTTAAGCAATCAAAGTAATTTCCATGACTTTTTATAATAATATTATTTTCCACATTTTTAAAATTGGCTTGATTTTTTTTCTTCGTAGATTTTGGAGAAATGATTTTAATTTAATTACAAACAAACAAACAAACAAACAAACAAACAAACAAACAAATAAATAAATAAATACATACATAAATAAATAAATATTTAAAACAAGTTCTGAATTAGTTTAAAAAATTTAATCAAATATTGCAGCTTCCATGACTATTTATTTATTTATTTATTTATTTATTTATTGATTGATTGATTGATTGATTGATTTACTGATTTATTGATTGATTGATTGATTGATTGATTGATTGATTGAAATAATTGCAAATTTCCTGACTTTTTGGAATTAATATTCTCCTAATTTTTAAATTGCCTTGATTTTTGTTTATTTTTGTGGATTACTTGTAGATTTGAGAATTTAATTTAATTTAAATATTTATTGATAAACAAACAAATAAAATATTAGAATTATTTTTAAATTCAATCCAATATTGCAATTTTTATGACTTTTTATAATTAAATTATTTTCCACATTTTTGACATTGCCTTGATGTTTTTTTTTTGTTTGTTTTTGGTAAATTTTAGAGAATTTAATTACAAACAAACAAACAAACAAACAAATAAATAAATAAATAAATAAATAAATAAATAAATAAATAAATAAATAAAATGTTTTGAATTGGTTTAAAAAAAATAAATAAAATATTTTAGTTTCCATTACTTTTTAGACATTATTTTCCACATTTTTACAATTGGA
The DNA here is from genome assembly GCA_036247105.1 of Cirrhinus mrigala. Classification (NCBI taxonomy): domain Eukaryota; kingdom Metazoa; phylum Chordata; class Actinopteri; order Cypriniformes; family Cyprinidae; genus Cirrhinus; species Cirrhinus mrigala. The sequence goes on from CM070029.1 coordinate 25,015,672, forward strand.
CTGAATTTTATTTTTGTAGATTTTCTGTAGACTTTGGAGATTTATAAAATAAATAAAATAATTTAGAATTACTCTTAGAAAATGAAATTAAATATTGCAATTTCCATGACTTTTTAAAATGATTATTTTCGGCATTTTCAAAATTGCCTTTTTTTTTTTTTTTTTTTTTTTTTTTTTTTTTGTTGTAGATTTCTTGTAAATTTTGGAGAACTGAATTCTATTTAAATAAAAATAAAGTTTAGAATTAGTTAAAAAAAATCTAATCAAATCACATATTGCAATTTCTTTTTTTAGAATAATATTATTTTCCTCATTTTTAAAATTGCCTTGATTTTTGTAGATTTTGGAGAATTTAAATTATTTAATCTAATTTTTAATTTAATTTCCAAAAAAAAAAAAAAAAAAAAAATCAGATATGGAACCTATACCGTTTTATAAACAGCGATATTAAGAAAAGACATTAATCCTAGCATAAACTGTCTATGTATTAGTTACATTTTTAGTTGCAGACATGAGGAATATAATTTCCATCTTTAAATTAAAAGTTGAATGTTTTTGCCACCCTGCATGCAGACACAGTGCCAGTCTACTGAGCAAATGAAGTGTGTGGTATTATTACCCCACGTCCTCTCGTCGGGCACATGGCTAAGGTCAGCTGAACTAAATTTAGGAGGAACATTTACACAGGTACATACAAACACACACCCAGAGACAGTTTACTTTTTCAGCTGTGCGATTCTGCATTTTCCTCCTCGTACAAATGTAATGATTTTTCTTTAATAAGCAACAACAGCTAGTGAACTGTTTAAACAAATGCCTAACTAGTCTAGAATAGCTGCTGTGATCCACCGGACAGCGCTGTTCCTCTGCAGACGAAACACGGTGTCATTCACATTCCTCACATGACAGGGTGAATGACCGTTAAGCACAGCTCACTCAAACACCATAAAGACGTGACGGCTCGTGTTTTAACGCTGCAGCAGACCACAGTAAAGATGCTTGAGTTTCTCAGCACACCTGAGAGGATCTGAGCGCTGTTTACACTGAGATTCCTCACTGTGCTGTAAAGTCAGCAGCTGCCTCGAGGACTTAATGGATTATATAACTCATAGCATGCTAATGGCTCGTGTATGTGCTCTCTTTCTCTTAATGTGAACAGATGCATGAATGTTTCATATCTCCAGACAAAGTTTTTATATTCTTGCATCTGCATCATGAAGTTGATGAACTAGAATTTCCACACTGATTTCCATTTACAAGGAAAATATATGACATTCTACCAGTAAAATTTGTAATTCTTAACCTTTCAAAAAAAGAAACTCAAACATAAGATAGTTTTGATTCAAGTCAATTAAAACCAGTCAAGTAAGATTCCCAAACAACTAGTCAGTCTGACAACCTGGGCCAAGCATTCTTAACGATCAAATCATTTTCTTCTTATTTTCCAACTTCAAAATACGTTTAAGTATGTTTTGTACTCTCTAAAACATTTTATCAGAATGCATTTTTTTTCTTAAAAGTGTTCTAAAGAGAAAACTTAAGAGTTCCAAAACAGAAAGATCGCTGGATTGTAAATAACCTCTAAAAGATAGAACTTGTTTTAAATAACTCAAGCTAAGATATTTCATTTGTTTTATTGGGTTGTTTCAAATATTAAACATTACAACTTCACACAAACTACATAAATGTAATCATTACCTAAAACATTTTGCCACACCTGCCAGTTGCTGGTGACTCGAGAAAATTTACTAGCCGTAACAATTTTTTTTTTTTTTAAAGGGCCATGAAACTGTACAGGTGCATCTCAATAAATTAGAATGTTGTGGAAAATGTCACTTATGTCACTAATTCAACTCAAATTGTGAAACTCATGTATTACAGTTTTTTTTTTTTTTCAATTGCTAACAAGCGTTTACCAATACTTAAAGTACTTTTTCTAAACTCTTAACACAGCAACACACCTACATCACACAAATAGCCAAATAGTTTATTTTCTGGCCAAAACTACATTTTGCTAAATAAATACAAACTCTACATTTCAAAATGTTGAATATCTTTTTCTACATATATCAGCTCTATCAAAACACAGCAAACCAGATTCAAAATCGAGTCATCTGGTCAAAACATTAGAACTAATTTCTATAACAGAAATATACACTCAATCATAGTGACTGTCAAAATACTAACAGTTGATGGCTTCACAAAAACTGCATTACTTGTCATCTTTCAGTTCTAACTAGGGCTGTCAAACGATTAATCGTGATTAATCACATACAAAATAAAAGTTTGAGTTTGCCTAATATAAGCGTGTGTGCTGTGTGTAATTATTATGTATATATAAATACAAATTAATGTATATTTTTAGGAGAAATATGCTATTTTTGTACAAATTATTTTAATTTATATTTCATAGAAATTATATAAAAATTATAATAAATACATGTCTTAAATATATACACGAATGTGTTTTTATATATATATATATATATATATATATATATATATATATATATATATATACATACATAATAATTACACTCAGAACACACACATATTAGGCAAACTCAAACTTTTATTTTGTATGCAATTAATCGCGATTAATCGTTTGACAGCCCTAGTTCTAACCACATATAACAGACAATATAAAAAAACATTGTTTTTTTTTGTTGTCGTTGTTTTTTTTATAATTATTATTTTGTAATTAACCTTGAGTTTACCTTTAACTGAAACCCATTTTACATTTTTAAGTGGAATGTGTTCTTTCTTGGCAACATACTATCTAAAACTGAATGAGTCATTACTTTATAGAATGTACAATAGAAAAAGATAGGGTCCCCTATGCAGAAATTCAGTTGGAACCTTGATTGAAATTGTTTGGTTGGGGGTTGAATGTGCATAGTGCCCCCATGGTAGCTGATGCCAGTGATCAACAAAAATTCCAGCATACATGGCCTTTGATAATTACACAAGCTTTTTTCCATCACAGAGGAAAAAAAACAAACAAAAAAAAAAAAAAAAAAAAAAAAAAAAAAAACAGTTGTGACCTTTTTATTGTACAATTCAGACTTCTATTCTAGGAACTGCGAGTTTACATCTTGCAATTCAGACTTTATCAGAATTGTGAGATAAAAAAAGTCACAATTACCCTTTACCCATTATATTCCATGGCCGAAATAAGCTTTCGTAGGTTCCACATGCGTAAGGGAAAAAATAAAAATAAAAATGCACAGTCCAGCAAACATTCATTTTCCTCTCCCCTACCTCTTCTTCTCAATTTTTCTGATTCAACTACTCCTCTTCCTCCTATTTCTCTCCCACTCCTGGGCATTATTTTTCCCCTCTCTGATTCTTTGTCTTGTTCTGCATCCACAAAACCAATTCAAAGAGGTCTTTTTTTACTCTATGTTGATAGAATGGAAAGAGCTTCAACACTTGAGTATTCCTCCAACTGAGACTGGAATCAGCTATTTCTAAATATTTAATTGATCTGTTACTTAAAAATGCTTGTCAGTTGTTACAATGTTTTATATAGACTTTTTTCAATACTTTTGAGCTGCTGCTGTTGTTGCAGAAGTAGAAGCCTTACACTGTATTTAGGGTTTGGAACATGAGATCTTCATTTGTAAATACGACTAAAAAGATCCATGATTTTGGTTTTGGGTAAGCTTGTATGAAAAGAAAATTTATGCATTTTAGAAACATGGTGAATGACTGCCTATTGTGTGAAAACAACACAAATTGTGTTGATGGTATGGTCAGAAGGATGTTGTGCTAATTGTGTTTAGAGTTTTGAAAATGTGACTACACATTGGACAAAAGGATGTTAGCAATTGAAAAAAAAAAAAAAAAAAAAAAAAAACTGTAAATAAATTCAGTGCACACAGACTGAAGTAGTTTAAGTCTTTGGTTCTCTTAATTGTGATGATTTTGGCTCACATTTAACAAAAACCCACCAATTCACTATCTCAACAAATCAGAATATGGTGACATGCCAATCAGCTCAAAACACCTGCTAAGGTTTCCTGAGCCGTCAAAATGGTCTCTCAGTTTGGTTCACTAGGCTACGCAATCATGGGGAAGACTGCTGATCTGACTGTTGTCCAGAAGACAATCATTGACAAGGAGGGTAAGCCACAAACATTCATTGCCAAAGAAGCTGGCTGTTCACAGAGTGCTGTATCCAAGCATGTTGACAGAAAGTTGAGTGGAAGGAAAAAGTGTGGAAGAAAAAGATGCAAAACCAACCGAGAGAACCGCAGCCTTGAGAGGCTTGTCAAGCAAAATCGATTCAAGAATTTTAGTGAACTTCACAAGGAATGGACTGAGGCTGGGGTCAAGGCATCAAGAGCCACCACACACAGACGTGTGTTTTATATTATTCAAGGAATTTGGCTACAGTTGTTGTATTCCTCTTGTTAAGCCACTCCTGAACCACAGACAACGTCAGAGGTGTCTTACCTGGGCTAAGGAGAAGAAGAAGACTGTTGCCCAGTGATCCAAAGTCTTCTTTTCAGATGAGAGCAAGTTTTGTATTTCATTTGGAAACCAAGGTCCTAGAGTCTGGAGGAAGTCCAGTGTTAAGTTTCCACAGTCTGTGATGATTTGCAATGTCATCTGCTGGTATTGCTCCACTGTGTTTTTTGAAAACCAAAGTCACTGCACGCGTTTACCAATAAATTTTAGAGCACTTCATGCTTCCTTCTGCTGACCAGCTTTTTAAAGATGCTGATTTCATTTTCCAGCAGGATCTGGCACCTGCCCATACTGCCAAAAGCACCAAAAGTTGGTTAAATGACCATGGTGTTGGTGTGCTTGACTGGCCAGCAAACTCACCAGACCTGAACCCCATAGAGAATCTATAGGGTATTGTCAAGAGGAAGATGAGAAACAAGAGACCAAAAAAATGCAGATGAGCTGAAGGCCACTGTCAAAGAAACCTGGGCTTCCACACAACCTCAGCAGTGCCACAGACTGATCACCTCAATGCCATGCCAAATTGAGGCAGTAATTAAAGCAAAAGGAGCCCCTACCAAGTATTGAGTACATATACAGTAAATGAACATACTTTCCAGAAAGCCAACAATTCACTAAAAAAGTTTTTTTTTATTGGTCTTATGAAGTATTCTAATTTGTTGAGATGAATGAGTGAATTGGTGGGCTTTTGTTAAATGTGAGCCAAAATCATCACAATTAAAACAACCAAAGACTTAAACTACTTCAGTCTGCGTGCACTGAATTTATTTAATACACGAGTTTCACAATTTGAGTTGAATTACTGAAATAAATGAACTCTTCCACGACATTATAATTTATTAAGATGCACCTGTATGTGCATTACTTCATTAAAAGAGGCAGAACAAATTAGGGAAACATTTAATTGCAATTTTTATTTTTATTTACTATTGTAGTTATAATGATTATTATGATGGCCTTTGATTTTTTTTGTTTTTTTAATGAGTTAAAAATTTGATGCATTTGAGAACTTCTTTCCAAAAAGAACTTCCATGAATTACATACAAGTACTTTCTTATGTACTACTTAACGTTTATTTTAACGTGAACCCTGGGTATTAAGAATAGTATGGCTTAAAGGGGACCTAATATGCAAAAATCACTTTTATAAGGGATTTGAATAGTTGTGTGGCCGCAGTGTGTGAAAACAACAAGCTTATAAATGGTAAAAACCACCCATTATTTTTTTTTTTTTATAATCCCAAGAAATCATAAACAGTCACTCAGAACACACCATTACAGATTTCTCACTACGTACATGTCATTGTAAGGATAAATCACGCCCATTTATGACAATCTCTGGCCTATTAGCATAAACACAGCCCTGAGTGAGAAGCAGCAGTCCATCATTACTGTTTTCTTGCTGTAGCTGCTGGAGATAAACAATGCCAGAGCCAAAAAAGCATTAAGTGTTACATTTTAAGATGCATCAACAAACATAGACTCCATAGACTCCATCTGAGCCAATGAGAACACTGTGGTTAAATTTCATTTTCGAATGGAATGGAATTTTTTTTTTAAGAAGTCCCCATACAGTTGAGGGCAAAAATTTACATCCCCCTTTCAGAATAAATAAAAATGCAAATTATTTTACCAAAATAAGAGGGATCATTAAATTATGTAATTGTTTATTTGGTACTGACCGGAATAAGATATTTCACATAAAACATGTTTACATATAGTCCACAAGAAAAATAATAGTTGAACTTATAAAAATGACCCCGTTCAAAAGTTTACATAAGCTTAAATCTTAATACTGTGCTGTTACCTGAATGAACCACAGCTGTTTTTTTTTTTTTTAGTGATAGTTGTTCATGAGTCCCTTTTTTGTCCTGAACAGTTAAACTGCCTGCTGTTCTTCAGAAAAATCCTTCAAGTCCCACTAAGTCTTTGGTTTTTCAGCATTTTTGTGTATTTGAACCCTTTCCAACAATGACTGTATGACTTTTGAGATCCATCTTTTCACACTGAGGACAACTGAGGGACTCATATGCAACTATTACAGAAGGTTAAAACACTCACTGATGCTCCTGAAGGAAACACAATGCATTAAGAGCCGGTGGTGAAAACTTTTTGAATTTGAAGATCAGGATAAATGTAACTTATTTTGTTTTCTGGGAAACATGCAAGTATCTTCAGTAGCTTCTGAACGGCAGTACTACATGAAAAAATACGATATTTAGGCAAAAAATATGATATTAGGCACTTGCTGCCAGAATGATCGCAAATAGGAATGTGGTAGTTAAAAATTGCATATGAAAGCAATGTGAAGTCGACCACTTGAATCTGTCAAGCGGGATAATTTTCAGTGATTAGAACCTTCTGTTATTCACATAAAGACATTGTACTACTTCAGACGACTCAGAATGCAACAGGACCTGTTTGTAATGATTTTATACTGCTTGTTTATGGTCCTTTTTTGCAATAAATACTTATATCTGCTTGTTGCGTGTTTTATATTATTCAGAAGTGGGTAGGTTTAGGGTAGGGTGGGGTTAGGTGCTCCAATTAAAGTATACATTTATATAAAATAAATTCCATTTTTACAAATGCATGCAAACCATTAAATTAAGACAAACAACTGAAAACAATGGAGGACCCTGCACGTTGAAAAGTGACGCTAAAGGGGTCCTGACCAAGCATCAATATGTGACGAGTTGGGAGTGAGAACGTGTTGAGTAGAATGCGGACGTAGTTGTGCAAGTAGTCCAGTGCAACCATTTTACGTCATCAAAATAATGATAGTCCAAAATATGTATAAAATGATGTGAATTTTTTAAACAACGTAAATCTTTCATTGGTTTTCTACAACATATTTCAGTGAGAGTCATCATTTATGTTATATTAAGCCATACAATTCTTAATACCTCTGGGTTCCCTTTAAGAAATGTCCTAATTTTCTACATTTTGTGAATGTGGCCACTTGAACCTGACAAACCACTGACCACAAATTCGGGTCAGTTTTTCCATGTACTGTATAACTTCAGGTTTACCAAGGAATTATAACAGAAGAATATATGCATCTGTTTTATTATGTCTTAAAGGTTCTGTCAGTCATTACACTAATCTCTGCCATTTCTCTTACTGTACTTCAGAGCCATAAGCGCTATCTCCAAAACCCTGCCCACAAAAGATATGCCAGCAAACACAAAGATGCAAAATAAATCACAGCCAGAAAGTGTTTCTGACAGTGAAAAAAAAAGGGGAATGGTATGCTTTTTTGGCCTATGTGCAGAGCTTAGGGCTGTTATAGAAATGGGTGTGATTTCCCAGAACACCCGTTTCACCGATATCTACAGAAGGGACATTTAACACATGAGTGATTTACAATGAGATGACATGTTACCTTGTAGAAGGAGTCCATTGACAGAAGAACGACCCAAGGAACGTCCAAGGCCTCGATAATTTTACGAGCAACTGTTGTTTTGCCTGAGGCACTGCCTCCGCAAAGCCCTATGGGTAAAAACAGACCAATATGTTGATAATGGTCGACGATGATTAGGATGGCGTACGAGTTACTATTGATTTTTCCTCTCTGTAGCGCTTTAATATACTGACCGATAACAAAAGCTTCTTTGGACTGGGTGCCGTGTTCATTATACCACGGTGGGCGTCCTGCGGTGTAGATGGTCCTCTTACTGGTCCGCAGCAGCGGCGGCTCTGATTTGCACTGGCTGGTGGTTCGTTTCCGAGGTGACAGGCTGGTGTTGACGGATGGGAGGAGCCTGTCCAGAGAGCCTTCCCCACTGCCACTATTAAAAAGAGGAAATAAGATAATGTGAACAAGACGAGTCATGTCCTGCTATTTCCTGTGTCAATTCTGACTTCCTGCTTACAAACTCTGTTACCAATTGACTCAGCAAGCATCATGGCAACACCTTTATGCAGCTTCATCTATTTCAATGAGAAAAGACTGAAAAAACAAACAAACTCTGGCACAATCTGATAACAGTGCTCTCATACATTTTGTAGTACGTTGTAGCCTCTGGCACAAACAACAGCCCTGTATTTCAATGAACTTAGCAAACACGCCAACAATAAATGTGTCACATCATGATCAATAAAACTGAGATAACTGAAATATCAGTGTAGCCATGTTGGTTATGAATTGTTTATGACAGTTCAGCTCGAGCAAAGCAACTGACCTCATTTTGCTCAACTGGTTTTTAGTTCTAAACAAGTGTTTGATCTTTTATTATTAATAATGAAAACATAAGTAAAAGCAGTGAAAGCATAGCGAGATTAAAGATAAAGACCCACAGGTCCTGCGGTTTGTTCTTATGTGTGAAGTACAGTTACGTTTACCATATTTGATGTTCTCTATGTGCAAATAAAAGCCTAAATAAAATATGTTCATCATATAAAGCAATTGTGTCTCTTCAGAAAACGTAGATTTGAACGGAGGGACATTCTCTTGTTTCATTAACAATAATTTGTGTTTTGAAGATGAATTAGTGTTACGTGTTTCGAACAACACGATAGTATGCAAGTGATTACTGATTTGTCATTTTTGGGTGAAACATCCCTTTAATTCAATTAAAAATAAAGTAGGTCCTGTGCAATCAGTTTTATTTTATTTTTTTTTTCCAAATTCCGTTTTATTTTTTGCTCCAAATTCTGTTTTTTCCACATTTAAATTTTTCTATGCTCTGTTTTAATGGTCAAATTAAAAAAATATTCATCCAAAAAGCATGTCTAATTGAAATCATGAAACTTACACAATTTAACAACAATTTATTAAAAATTGAATTTCACTGGACCTTAAAAATTGAATTTTTATTAAAGTTTTAATGAATTGCTGTTAAATTGTGCAAGTTTCTTGCTTTCAATTAATTAGACATAACTTTATGATTTTTTTTTTATTTAACTATTAAAACAAGTCTAGAAACATTAAATAGGAAAAAATGAATTTTGAAAAAAATAAAACTGAATTTGAGAAGAAAATAAAACTAATTTCATTGGACCTTAAAAAATGTAATTGTAAAAAAATGTAAAATTAAAAATGTAATTTGTTAGATTTTTTTTTTTTTCAAATTCCATTTTTTTTTCAATTTAATTATTTTAATTTTTTTTACATTTAATGCTTCAACTTAGTATGTCTAATTAAAGTATGTCTAATTAATTGAAAGCATGAAACTTACACAATTTAACAGCAATTTTTTTAAACTAACAAAAATTACATTTTAAGGTCCTGTTAATTTTTTTTGTTTGTTTTGTTTTTTAAATTCCTGTTTTAATTTTTTTTTTTCAAATTCTGTTTTCCATTTTAATGATTTAATTAAATTGTAATAATCAAAAGCATTTCTAATTAATTGATTTTATAACATTTTATGTATGCATGTATTTATTTATTTATTTATTTATTATTTTCCCTGAAATACTGTGTTGTGCATTTACTTTTTTTTTCTGGTAAATAATTTTTTTTCTGGCAAAAATTCCTTAAAAAATAATGTTTTAATAATTTTATTATTAGTAATAGTAGTAGTATTACATTAAGTAATATATTACTGTCACAACTTTTTCAAGTTACACCACATTTTTATTTTGACAGGTTGCTGAGAAGACCTTTAGGTTTCTCTTTGTATATGACATGATAGTTTTACACAGTAAAATGCTTAAAGTTAAAAACGGTAAAATGCTCACAAAGTGAGTCTCAGAGCAGTTCTAGAGATTAAGATTAGGCACTTCAGTACTATCAGCAATATTCAGCAATATCAATGATATCATAAAAGAAACCCACATTTTTGGGTCCAACTATGGATACTAAGGGTGCTAGCAAGAAAGCCTAATATTACATCCTAAACATGACATTGTCCAAATGATAATATATTTTAAATTTAAACAAATCTAATAAATATATATACTTACAGTACACGTACATGCTGATAATTTCTATTATTTGATACTACTGTAAATAGACTGTGAAATGACCATTCATACTGTATGTGTGACTAATAATTACCAGTATACATAAGCAAATTATGCTAATGGTGCATTTGTTTGTTGAAAACAAGCTTTGGTTTCTAAGTGCTGGAATGCATTGGCCTCTAAGAGCATTTCTGGAATGATTGATGAGTCATAAATCAATGAAAGATACACAAGATAAAATTGGCGGACGCCTGTGAGAGACTCACTGCAGTGCGCGTCCTTAGGAGCTCCTAAGCAGTGAGAAACTGAAAGGTTTAACAAAAAACACTTACTGAAGCAGGTGGGAAAGCCTGAAGTCCACAGATGAGTACATGTACTTGTCCATTAAGTAGAAGAACTAAAACACGTAGCCTACTCTCAACCGAACATCTATACGTTTAAAAAGCCAGTCAGACCAGGTTGTACATGACCGCATAATCCCTAAACATGCTTTGAACCAGTGCAACTACGGTACAACTGGTATAACTGGTAGAATAAAGCAAGTTTCCCGGGCAGAAAAGGTGTATAGTGTAGCGATTGTGCCTTTGAGTTTCTGTTTGTGAATACAGATCACCTTGGCTTTTTATCTGCCCTGCTACAATATGAGAGAGCGATAACAGATAAGATGACAAATGGTGGACCCTGCCCTTGCATTTTCAGAAAGAGGAAAAAAAAAAAAAAAAAAAAAAAAAAAAAAACACACTGTAAAGTAGTTCGTAAAAGTCTTTCTTAAAGGAATAGTTCACCAAAATGACGGTCTGTCTTCATTTACTGTATCTGTCTTTTTCTGTGGAAAACAAATGGAGAAATTATAGCAGAATGTATATGGTGGCCACAACTTACAAGGATTTTCAGTTAACAATGCAACTATAGTCTGTTCTTCACATTGAGCTGTTGTATGACTTAGGAGACTTTAGAAATAGACATTTGGACTAATTTTATCAGGGTTTCTAAGTGTAATAAAGGTAAATTTAAGACTTTTTAAAGACTTTTAAGACCAAGGAAAGAGAAAGTAAGGAATATATTGAAGGAAACCCAATGCATTGATATGATCACTAAATGTAAATGCCTTGTATTAGAAATGCTTCAAAGTTTGAGATACAATTTTCCACAGATCTCCATGACTTTTTTGGAAAAAAAAATTATTTCACAAACAAAAAAGCTTAAGTCCTAAACATTAGAACATGAAAATAACTTCTGATAAAAAAAAAAAAGTTCTTCCTTAGTATTTCTGTCCTGTTTTCCAGTACAAATTTCTAAAGATTCATAAATAAATATTTACTTGAAAGGCAAACTGACATAAGAAAAGATAAATCTTGCTTTCTGAGAATTTTATCAAATTAAGTGAACTTATGATTATACCAAGAACAAATATCTACCAGTTTAATATTTAAATATAGTTTTACAATGAAAATCTTAAACGACAGATTAAAATTTATCAAAAGTAATTTCCAATGATGCAAACTACTTTTTCTGTCAAATTTCACTATATTTTGAAATATAGGCTATAGTTTACATGATTCTAAAACAAAATATTAGGCATTTGATTAGGAATGTAAGCATATTTTAAAATAAAAATCACTTTGAAGTTAAAACATCTAATGATGGATTTGTTTTTTTGTTTTTTACAAACACACGGCTTTTCACTTCACTCCACTATTTTTGCTAATAGCTTAGCATAGATCATTGAATCAAATTAGACCATTAGCATCTCGCTCAATCTAACGGTCTAATCTGATTCAATGATCCATGCTAAGCTATTAGCAAAAAAAGTGGAGTGTTCCTTTAAGTTAATTAATTGACTGGAGTGGTGTGGATTACTTGTTGATTCTTGTTTTAATCAGCTGTTTAAACTCATTTTGACGGCACCCATTCACTGCAGAGGATCCACTGGGGAACAAGTGATGTAATGCTACATTTCACCAAATCTGTTCCCATGAACAAACAAACAAACTCATCTACATCTTTGATGGCCTGAGGATAAAGGTTCAGAAAATGTTCATTTTTGGGTGAACTATTCCTTTAACTTCTTTTATGTCAACTGTCAAACCGACAACACCACGCGTATGCTAGTGTATGTAAAAACTGGATTAGGAGTACAAATTTCACACTGGTCAGTATTTCCATGTTTCCAATCAGATTTTGTATTTGCTATGTATTCGCTAGCACCAAATATCCAAAGATGTCATATTTTTGTTTTTCAGCGTTTACACTAAAACATGCCAAACCTGAAACAATATCTAGACATTATTTGAAAAAGCTGAGCATTTGTTATTTTTCTCTTATAGTTGTGTTTGCTTTTTGTTTACTTTTTGGTGTGTATTGTTTTATTATATTTAAATGTTCAAGGTTATTTTTGCTATTTGAAAAAAGTTATTAAATTTTAACGATGTTTGTTCATCTTCTCAACCTGATTTCAATACTTCAACACCATATAGCAAATAAAACTTTCAGCAATTACCAAGAATTTCATATCTTCAAATTTTTAAAGGGAACGCTGGATATTAAGACTTGTATGGCTTAATATAGCTGATGATAACCAGTGATGGAAATAACGGTGTTATAAATAAACGGCATTACTTTTTGCAGTAACGTAATCAAATTAATTACCGTTTCCCGCATCACAATGTCGTTGCCGTTACTGACAATAAAATGTGGCGTTACTAGTCCTATAATTGAGCTCACTGAAGCAGGTTTTCTGGTTTTCAGCAGAGTAGGCTCTCTTTCAGACATAGGACCTGCAAAGCTGCGCATTGCATTGTGTTGCGTTCTTCTTCTGATGTAAATTCTGGCTTATTCCTCCAGAAACTAAAAGCACCCAAGATGAACTTGACATAGTTGATTGACATGAGCGTCTTACCTCAGACCCGCCCTAAATCAGCTGTAACAGTCCGACCGCCACTGTTTCGATGCCGGAGCAGCGGTGCAAGTTAGACAAGAATATCTCTGATTGAGCGATTGAGGTGTTGTGTTGTTGGATGTAAAAATGAACGTAGTGGTTGTCCTTTAATCCCGACATCTGATGCAGTGGATTACATTTGTTTGTTCGTCCCGATCTGCATATATCCGTCTATGTTCACGCAAATGATCCGTGTTCCAGCTTCATTTACAGCAGAAGCGATCATATTATCAGATAATATTTGATTTTGACGTGACTTCATTTTGACATTTCAAGCTTTCTATACATATATTTTTCACGTCTGTAAAGTAGGTATTCGCTGAGATTCAGATTGTTTTATTTATGTGTCTGTGAAGAGAGGTGACAGAGACCGAGATGGCAGAGAATGCACCCTGTTTATTTTCTTTATTTTACAAAAGTACATGTTTTGTTGTTATGATGACTATACACAAATAAAAGTAGACCCTTTGCAGTTTCAAACGATACCTTATTCTTATCTGTGGGATGTTTTTCATGTCCGTGGGTTGAAGCAACCCCAATAATGTGATATTTAGTCACTGGATGGTGTCTCTCACATTGTTCCACAGTAACATAAAATAGTGTAGATCAGTGTATTCATTTAACAAATTTCATATTGGGGACATCCAAGTTATCTGACATATTTTAGTTACTTTCCCTAGTAATTAGTTACTTTTATGATGATGTAACTCAGTTACTATTTGTAAGTAGTAACTAGTAACTATAATTATTTTTTTTTTAAAGTACATGCCCAACACTGATGACCAGAGCTACTGAAAGAGCTTACAGGTGGCGATGGATATAATAGGCTTAAACCAAATGCCGTACCGTCAATCTTTCCAACAAGGTGTCTAAACTCCTCAGATATCAAGTGAAATCCACTCTGAGAAACTCCTTTAGTGGCTGGGGTGTCATGACAAGCGTCTGCATGTTTACATCCTGTCAGGATGGCATCTAGTGATTCTTGTCTCTGCTGTTTTAAGCTCTTTCAGTAGCTGTGCTCTACTAAAAGCCTCAAAGGCATCAGGGCTAAAGTGGAGAGAACAAAGACGCATGTATTTAGGAAGTTTTATTTGTTTACAGGCATCTTGCTATTCTTTTCACCTCTTCTTATCACTAGGAAAAGCAGTGAAGACTTAGACCGCTTCTCTTGTTGCCCTTCGACTGAAAATTACAGCCAAACGCCACACAATGTAGCAACGTATCAGTATTTTATTTTCTGAGTTGTGTCACGGTAAAAATAGCAATAGGTGCCCCCCATTGTCTAAAAAATAAAGTAAATCTTTCATGGGTTTTCTACTACATATTTCAGTAAGAGACAATCATTTGTGTTATATCATACAAGTCTTAATACCCAGGGTTCCCTGTAATAAAATAGAGCAGTGTGAACATTCAAAACATCTCCTTTTACATTACACAGAAGAACATCAGTCAAATGGTTCAGGAACAACATGAGGATGAATAATGTGATAGAATTGTCATTTTTGGGTGAACTATGACTTTAAACAATGCACAAATTAAACTCAACGACAGCACATTAGCAACTTCTGGTTCACATCACGAGTTCACTCAAGGATGAGAATACACGATTGTGCAGATCACTTATTAAATATTTTCCGTCCAACACTTTGCAATACCAGAATGCATGAGTTGAATCGAAACCTGAGTTGAGGTTTTCTGCACGTACCCAAATCTGATGCAAATTAGCTTGGAAAAAAAAAAAAAAAAAAAAAAAAAAACGAAAGCGAGCTAAGAGTCCTGTCAGTAACAGCTGAATTGACCATACAATTGCAAGTAAACGTGCAAACAAAACAACTCGAGCGTCCAACACACCTGAGGACGGACACAAGATGCTCTGAAAATGACTTAAAGTTATCAGCCTTACCTTCCATCTGCTCTGAGAGCCCAGCAGCCTGATATCCTGGCTCCTGAGTATGCTGGGAGTGTGTTCATGATAGGCACGCAGAGACAAGCAAACGAGAGCTCCAGAG
The DNA here is from genome assembly GCA_036247105.1 of Cirrhinus mrigala. Lineage (NCBI taxonomy): Eukaryota > Metazoa > Chordata > Actinopteri > Cypriniformes > Cyprinidae > Cirrhinus > Cirrhinus mrigala. The sequence goes on from CM070029.1 coordinate 25,030,998, forward strand.
AAAGACCAGCGCTAATATAACCGTTGGGACGCACACATACACGGGTGCTCACAGCGCCTGCCCTCTGGCAAGCCGAGCCACAGAACAGAAAGAAAATGAAAGTAAAGCGGAGGAGAGGAGAGGAAAACAAAACTCTGCTTTCTACGTCGGGTTGGTTTTGTGTTCCCCGTCACAAGCGTTTAGTGGGCTGGGACCATTCAAGATAAACTGTTCAGTCTTTCTTGCAACAAACGTAAGAGGATAACCTATCCTGCAGATTATGTTTGGCGGGCGGTATTAATAGCAGCAGGTTGGAAACACGCAGAGCACACGCCCCCCTCTGCTGGCCTCTTATGGGCCAGCTCATCGGTCTGTGACACTCTGACTACTGCTGCTGCTGCTCTGTGAGAGCGATTTTGAATTGTGTTTTTAGGCTCGGAACATAAACAAATCAGGCTGCTCTGTGGAGCGGAGAGCGCTGGACGTGAGAGCAGATGTGGAGGTGCAGTCTTTGTGCCTTCTCTTCATTAGCCCCAAGGGCTCTGCGATTACCTTATCAACCAGCCTGTCCTGTGGGGCGTATCTCCACGTGCCCCCCTCACGGGACACCTTGCACAAACATCATGATGAAACCTAGTATCCCAGGCAGTACTGAATGTGATGTTACAGCACATGAGCATTCACAAATATATATATAAAACTCTGATTCCTGTGTGAATTAAAATCCCCAATAGTCGCAATTTAAACAAAAAAATGTCCCAATAATTAGATGTTTTACTATTATAGTAATGATTTAATAAGTGATTATGATAACAGATCATTATTTGTACACAAAACTTCTTATTATCCACCAAAAAAGATGACAACTGTCAAAAATCCTTAAAAATGATCAATATTTTCAGAAGATTTTTAATGTTTTCTTAAAGAAGTCTCTTCTGCTCACCAAGCTTGCATTTATTTGATCCAAAGTCCAGCAAAAACAGCAAAATTTTGAAATATTTTTACAATTTAAAAACGGTTTTATATTTAAACACATATTACAATGTAATTTATTCCTGTGATCTTAAAGCTGATTTTTTAAAATAATTACTCCAGTTACATGATCCTTCAGAAATCATTCTAATATTAATCATTCTGATTTGCTGCTAAAAAAAACATTTATTATTATTATTATTATTATGTTGAAAACAGCTGAATATAATTTTTACAGGTTTCTTTGATGAATAGAAAGTTCAGAAGAATAGCATTCATCTGAAATAGAAATCTTTTGTAACATTTAGGGATGTAACGATTACTGGTTTGACAATAAATCATGATAAAATTCCCCATGGTTAGTATTACCGTTTCATATTTCAATTATCATTAAAACCGTATTTGATTACCGCGATTTAAACAACTGATGATAAATAAATACTGTACAGCATAAAGCACAGTTTTAAGTCTCATTTGCGTACGGCACGCAGAGTAGTTTCATAATGTGTGAAAAGACGGGGGATGTTTTAAATGAGTGCTAAGGGCATAGGCGCCAATCCCCACAGAAATAATCGAGCACCCACAGAAAACCACAAGATAGTCTCCGTTCATTTTAGGCAATAAGAAATGCATTGCAGCCTTTATGACTTCATTTTCATTTTCAAAGTTCATTTGAAGCTGTTTTTGGTGTTATTTTAATGGTAAATGTCAAGAGTGCATTTTTGTATGAGAGGGTGCCAGCATGAATCTTTCATCTTGCAGCTGACTTCCTCTCCCATATATATATATAGTGATCACGGCTCTGCACTCCCTCAGATATTAAGTGTGCGCCCTCAAACATTGTCCGGTGTATGGCACGAATAAGTACTTATTGTAAATGGGTATTTATGAAATCATTTTATTTAGTGAAGCGCAACCCTCATAGAAACAATGTGTGTATTATTACAGTATTTCCCACAGAATTTTGTGAGACTGTGGTGGTGGACCTCGGTCCCACTAGGGGGGTGTGGGGGGGCATGCCCCCCCCCCCCCCCAGGAGAAAATTTTGTACATTTTAAAGTTAAATTCATCTCTCTGGTGCACTCTGAGAGTTAAACATTAAGAGCTCCAAAACAGGTCAGTGTACAAACTAAACAAAGAAAGAAATCTGGTGAATTGACTTGTTCTTAAAGTTTACAGGGAACTCAGTCAGTTGTGATATAGTGTCTCAGTCTAAAGTACACTCACGCTGGTCAATTTGGAAGCCAAACAAATTAGAATATTATAATAATAATAATTTTATATTATTATTCCTATGACAGGAATAGCCATATATTGTAAAATAATTGCACTGTAAAATAAATTAGTAAATAAATACTTAGTAATTAGTAAGTAAAATAAATGAAATAAAATTTGTATTTTTCAGGTATATTATTTTACCTTATTCTTCTGTAGGAAAATTACAATACTTTTGTCCTAATTTCTACACTTGCAAGCAGGACCTAAAACTAGTTTTGCCACATCTGCCAATGGCTGGTGATTTGAGAAAATTTTTTAGCCCTAAATATTTTTTTTTTCCTGGCCATTAATCTGTTTTTGCAGTTGTACTACTACAAAAACTAAACATATTTAATAATGAACCAAAGAACCAACCACTGAATTTTAATCACAATACAAACAAAGATGAAACACATGTAGCATGAGCATTTTTTAATTTAAATTTGTCTGTATCATTTCAACATTTGAATCAAAAACAGAATGGTCTGACTTTAAAGCTTTGTGAAACTATGCTAAAACCTGCATAAAACAAAAACAACAGACTGAATTTCACTCTCTGACAGCAGGTGGCGCTTGTGAAATAGAGGGGAAAATACCATCGAAACAACACGCTTGCTCTGCTTGTACAGTATTTTCTGTGCGCGTGTCTGTTAATTTTAGTCCTTGCTTCCAAGAAATAAACCTATGAGCTTTTATTTTGACGGAAACTGCAGTAGAGCTTTTATTTTGGTGGAAAACTCCAGCTTCAGTGCAAACAGGTTTACAAACGCGTCTCATTACAAATCTAGTGAAATATTGTAAACATCTGCCCATTAAAATGTTGGAAATTATGCTAATGTGACAATGCGTAACTGGTTGCCGTTGCATTCTCAAACGCTCGCTAAACTCACGGCAAAAACAATGTTCACCGCATTGACTGTCAATCAAAGAGTCGCTCTGACTCTGACGCGGCAAACATCAAATCACGAACTGATCGTCTGACTCTGAATGAAGTGCGCGCTTCACAAACAAGCAGCGAAACAGACTTGATGAACGGATAAAACCATATAACGCTTAGTTCGTTTGACGGACACTTTTCCAAAGCGATGGCACGAAACACAACGTTAAAGACGTCTATGTTAAAATGACGAGTATAATATTTTCGGTTTATTATGAAACTGTGGCGGGCCGCCACACTCTAGTTAATGAATGGGAAACACTGTGTCAGTACTTTTTGATCATTTCCAGTACATTTTAAAAATACCGTAATAATACTGATAACCGTGATAATTCTGGTCACTATAATCGTGATAGGAAATTTTCATACGGTTACATCCCTAGTAACGTTATAGGTGTCTTTATCATCACTTTTGATCAATTTAAAGGATCCTTACTAAATAAAAGTATTAATTTCTTAAAAAATAAAATAAAATTACAGTATATATTAGGGCTGTCAAACGATTAATCGCGATTAATCGCATACAAAATAAAAGTTTGAGTTTGCCTAATAAACGTGTGTGTACTGTGTGCAATTATTATGTATATATAAATAAAAACACATTCAAGTACATATATAAGAAATATTTACAAGTATATGTATTTATTATAATTTATATTATATAGAAATACAAATATTTTTACATAGATAAGATATTTCTCTTAAATATATACATTAATTCGTGTGTATTTATATATACATAACTACACACAGTACACACGCATATATTAGGCAAACTCAAACTTTTATTTTGTATGCGATTAATCACGATTAATCATTTGACAGCCCTAGTGTGTGTGTATATATATATATATATATATATATATATATATATATATATATATATATATATATATATATATAGGGGTTGGACAATGAAACTGAAACACTCGCCAATATAGTATTGGAGGTTTCATGGCTATATTTGCGCTGTCTGGTGCCCAATCTTCACTTATTGTACATTACACCAGTTAGAGCAGAGTGTAAAGTTTCATTATGTGCACCCAATGGTTCAAACATTGTACCTTGAAGGTAGTGCTCTGTATCAGGATAATAATGCACCAATACACACAGCAAGACTGGTGACAGACTGATTTAATGAACATGAAAAATAAGTTGAACGTCTCCCATGGCCTGCATAGTCACCAGATCTGAATATTATTGAGCCACTTTGGGGTGTTTTGGAGGAGCGAGTCAGGAAACGTTTTCCCACATCAGCATCACATAGTGACCTGGCCACTGTTCTGCAAGAGGAAAATGGCTCAAAATCCCTCTGGCTGCTTTGCAGGACTTGTATTTGTCACTCCCACGATGAAATGATGTTGTATTAGCTGCAAAAGGAGGCCAAATATCATACTAATTGTGATCTAAAACCAGGTGTTTCAGTTTCATTGTCCAACCCCTGTATATATATAAATATATATATATATATATATATATATATTACAAAAGATTGCAAATCAGCATATTATAATGATTTCTGAAGGATCATGTGACACTGAAGACTGGAGTAATGATGCTGAAAATTCAGCTTTGATCACAGGAATAAATTACATTTTAAAGTATATTCAAATAGTATGTTTTTGCTACATTTACATAAAAATAAATTTAAATAAATAATACATTTAAATAAATGTATATATTTCCACATAAATAAATATATATATTTTATATTATATATATATATATATATATATATATATACTTTATATATATATATATATATATATAATATATATATATATATATATACTTTATATTATATATATATATATATATATACACACACATACACACACACACTTAAATATATTCATGCATGCATACAGACTACCATTTGAAAGGCAGAAAGATTATGTTTTCGGTAGAAATTTATTGTTCACCAAACTGCATTTATTGAATCAAAAATACAGTATACACAATAATATTTTTTAACAATCTAAAATAACTGTTTTCTTTTTAATATATTTTAAAATATAATTTATTCCTGTGGTGACAATTCCTTCAGAAATCATTCTAATATGCTGCTTTGCTGCTCAAGAAACATTATTATTATTATCAATCCTGAAAAGGGTACTCCTTGATATTTTTACTAATTTTTTGATAAATAGAAAGTTCAAAAGGACAGCATTTATTTGAAATAAAAGTCTTTTATACCATCATAAATGTCCATACATTTATGATGTTATAAACATCATAAATGTCCAAATGTCCATACAGCATATATAGCAACCTAAAAGAAGTAGATTCAAGCCAGAAGTGCTGATCCACAAACATGTGGATGCCATGATGCGCCCACTGTTGGCTCTATGTGCTCTATGATTCAGTTTGTGACAATAACCTATTAAACATTTTATCCACCAATAAGATTTCACTCCCAAATGTCAAGATGTCCTCTTTCCACTTCAATCCTATACATGTCAGCTTACACGCATGGAGAACATTCCCAACAGCAGCTGGCTTTGTGTAAATAAATATACAGTAATATGAGCTCTGCTCGTTATGAGTTATATGACAGCGCCCTCTGGCGGCCGACTGCGGCGCTGCGGAGCGGAGGTGGGACTCGAAGCAAACACGAGGAGAGGATGAGATCAGCTTCGGAAAAATAAACTATAATACACTTACAGTGTCCCATTAAATAATATAAACAATATCAAAACATTGTCATTTAATAACTGACTCTATGTATTAGTTCAAAACATCAGTCCATACACGACCGACCATGTGTAATGAAACTAACTCAGCTACAGGTGTCGTTAACAATGTTGTGCTGTAAGCAATGTAGTTTAATTACATATAATAATTAGGTGTGCCTGAAAAACGGTCCACAGAAATAACGGTGATGATATTGCGCATATATATATATATATGCACATGTGACTCATAACACACACTAAGTTACCTAACTTTAGTCCTAGATCATGTGCTTCACTGTCACACACCAACAGTGAGCAGAAACACACATATACTCATATGGACAGACCCACAAAATAATACTAATAGGCTAAAAAAGACGAGTAAACAGAGTCATGTTTTCATAATAATGTACTTATCGAAACAAGTATCTACACTTCTTGTTATTTTCAGGAGACGTTTATGATTGTTATCAGATGTCCATGATTAACGTGTGTGTGGTGTAAAGTCTTAGAAACACGCGAGACTGAGCATTGATTCCCAGCACGCACGCGACAGGTCACCGTCGCCATAAAATGTTAACTATGTATACATACAAATTAAGAGAACAGAATCCTTAATAACCGTGAGATTAGGCCGTAAAGAGGTTAAAATATACCTTGGGCAGCGCATGGATGATTTATCTCCGCACTCCATCGCTGAGACCCTTCCGTCTCCACACACGGCAGACATTATTGGTTTCCTATTTGACAATCAGCTGTTGCGACTTTACGCCCAGCTAAAGTTGCTGGGATGTGTAGTTTCATCTTTAATAGGGTCGTGCGTGTATTCAGTCAAAGGAAACTACAAATCCCAGGATGTAAACTGTACAGTATATTTGTGAGTACACGTTTAGGGATGCCTCGTGGTAGCGTGTGCTGCACTGAATGGTAATTTACTAAAAATGGTATCACAATAGAAAGTTATGGGCTGAATTTTAAGTAATTTTTTTTGGTTTGTATAATGTTATATATTAATCTATTAATATTCTACATTTTATTTACGTATATACATAAACAATGATAACACTTTATAACATACCGTTAAAAAGTTAAGGGTCAGTATTTCTTTCTTTCTCTTTTTCTTTCTTTCTTTCTTTCTTTCTTTCTTTCTTTCTTTCTTTCTTTCTTTCTTTCTTTGTAATAATAAAAACATTTACATGTACAAACCTAATATTAAAATCCACAAAACTAACAACACCAAAACACCAAAAACATAGTTTATGCACATAAACTCACAAACAAGAAAAAGTGTACACACACACGTAAAATATTAAATATGATAATTTATATGTATATAAATATGATTTATTTTATAATTTATTATATATATTATATATTAAACGAAATAATAAAAAACTACAATGATTTACACAGAAATTATACAGCACAACTTTTAAAATAAAATATTAAATATTTTTTTATTTTATAATTTACTATATATATTTATTATATATTAAAATAAATAATAAAAAGTACCACGATTTACACAAATTATGTTTTAAACTGTTTTAAAATAAAATATTAAATATTTAGTTTTATTTAATGATTTATATATATATATATATATATATATATATATATATATATATATAAAATGTTATTTTATAATTTACTATATATTATATATTATGCAGCACAAATTATGCAGCACAACTATTTTAAAATAAGATAATAAATGTTATAATTTTGTTTTATTTAACAATTTATTATGTTACATATATTAAAATAAATAAATAAAATATAAAATATTAGAATTTTATTTGATAATTTATTATATATATATTTATTATAATCGTTTGATATTGTTTGATATATATATATATATATATATATACACACACACATGGTGTATATATAGTATCATGATTCTGACAATTATGCAGCACAACTGTTTTACAATTGATTATATATACTATATATTAAAATAAATAATAAAAAGTACCATAATTTACACAAAAAAATGTATTATTACCATAATTTACACAAAAATGTAATGTAAATGTATTATTAAAAATATTAAAGATTTAAATGTTATTTTATCATTTTTTAATTTTTTAAATTATATATATATATATATATATATATAGTACCATGATTTCCGCAAAAAAATATGCCGCACAACTGTTTTAATGTAAAATATTACATTTTTATTTTCTAAATATATATTTTTAAAAAAGTACTTTAAAAAACATATTTCATTCATCCAAACATAAGAAACCAATCCAGTCAGTCAAATCTTTGTCAACATTTTATTAATTATTTGAGGGGTATTAATGCACAGTTAATACACCAGGGCAAAAAGAGAGAGAATAATAGTTTAGATTCAGAACTCTTGCCAACCTAGGTAAAAACTTTAAAGGAATAAAAGATCATTTTGTCCATTACTGTCATTATTTGATAAGTATTAATAGATTTAACACTTTCTAGAGCATCTGAATAAAATCTACGTTTTTGGATCCTCCTTCTGTACCTCAGACCAGGGCCGTCGGGACGTAACACGGGACAGGACGGCCCTGCTCGGACTCGTTTCAAATCAAACACAATGACTTTTATTTGTAAACTTGTTTGAGGATGTTCTCCGTCAGAACTCCGATGGGTCAAATTCCAACTTGAGAAATCCTCATTTCACACAAAAGTTGAAGTAATGAAAAGAATGACTTTTAAAAACTGGTAGGGGGCTCCACTTTCTACAGACCCCCTTTAGTACAAAATTCCACAGCACACAATCAAATTCACCAAAATCTCTACCGACACTCCATATTCAAGCCTATTTCATGGGATTACAAGTGCACTAAGTACAGAAACACACACCTACACGCATTCATGCTCGCTCGCACACACACGCTCACACATACACACACACTGTGTATAGCGTTTTGGACAAAAGGACATTTTCAACATGTACTTTGACCTGTATAGAAAAGCGCGAGATCATATTCAAATAGTTTAAAGCAACTATGTCACAAAGAAAGAAGCGAAGAAGCAAAAGAAAGCGAATACAGTTCGCACCAAGCTTTGGAAATCATATTAACGTTGCAGTAGTGCTTTCGACTGCAAGCTATTGCTGTAATTTCGAAAAAAATCTGTCGCAGTGTCATGATCGTACAACGCCTGCATATGTGTACGCCACAGAATCTAGGAAGACGGGTAATTGAAGCCACGCACAATATTCCTAGCGGAAACTACATGCCACCTTTGGTGTCGTGGGATGGCGAATCGAGCGATATCGTGTGACAACTAAACTTCCATTGAGAAAGATACATTCTGCTGGGCCGAACTCAAAGCGCATCGCTTGTCTACATCGAAGTAGTTGGTTTCGTGGACCCGAGATGGCAACGTCACACCAGCTCAGGAACAGAATAAACACAACATAGTCAGAAATGTCATGGAGCAACACTGAGCTCTTATCTCACATTTAACCTGGCAACATGTGTGATACGTATGTTGCCTTGTCCTCTACTAAGGTTCACTCAAAAGGATGTGAATCTTTGAAGGGTGAATCTCACAAACCTGTGAAGAACATGCTAATGTTGCATTTTACTGCAAAATCAAATGACAGTGTAAAAAAGTGTAATGTCGTAAATGTAGATTTTTTTGTTGTTTTTTTTATGTTGTTGCCTCCAAGGAGTTAAGATAAAATAAAATAAAATAAAATAAATAGACAAGACAAGAAATAGACTCAATTCTGGAAAAAAGTGTAAGATATAAACTCAGAATTTTGACATGATTTTTTTTTTTTTTTTAAATTAAAAAAAGGTATTTGTGAGTTTTTATTTCACAATTATGCCTTTTTTTTGCAATTGCAAGTTCATAACTCATAATTATGACATTTTTTTATCATAACTGTGAAAAAAAAGTCAGAATTGTGACATAAATACAACTCAAATAAAATAATAATAATATAATATATAATAATTAAAATAAAAAATAAATTAAATTCTGGGGAAATCATAATTGTGACAAATACTACTATAATGAAATAAAAAATAAACCTGCAATTCTGGGAAAAAAGTCAGAAGTGTAAGATATAAACTCAGAATTTTGACTTTTTTCTCACAATTGCTTTTTTTTTTAATTAAAAAAGGTATTTGTGAGTTTTTATTTTGTGACAAATATTACTAGAATAAAATAAAATAAAAAATAAAATAAACAAGAAACAGAATCTTAATTCTGGGGAAAAAAAAGTCAGAACTGTAAAATAAACTCAGAATTTTTACTTGATTTTTTTTATTAAAAAAAAAAGGTATTTTGAGTTTTTATTTTACGATTATGCCTTTTTTTTGCAATTGCAAGTTCATATCTCATAATTCTGACATTTTTTATCATAACTGTGAAAAAAAGTCAGAATTGTGACATAAATACAACTCAAATAAAAAAAAGAAAAAAAAAAAAAAACTGGCAATTCTGAGGAAATCATAATTGTGACAAATACTACTAAAATAAAATGAAACAAAAAATAAACTCGCAATTCTGGGAAAAAAGTCAGAAGTGTAAGATATAAACTCAGAATTTTGACTTTTTTCTCACAATTGCTTTTTTTTTTAATTAAAAAAGGTATTTGTGAGTTTTTATTTTGTGACAAATATTACTAGAATAAAATAAAATAAAAAATAAAATAAACAAGAAACAGAATCTTAATTCTGGGGAAAAAAAAGTCAGAACTGTAAAATAAACTCAGAATTTTTACTTGATATTTTTTTATTAAAAAAAAAAGGTATTTTGAGTTTTTATTTTACGATTATGCCTTTTTTTGCAATTGCAAGTTCATATCTCATAATTCTGACATTTTTTATCATAACTGTGAAAAAAAGTCAGAATTGTGACATAAATACAACTCAAATAAAAAAAAAACAAAAAAAACTCGCAATTCTGAGGAAATCATAATTGTGACAAATACTACTAAAATAAAATGAAACAAAAAATAAACTCGCAATTCTGGGAAAAAAGTCAGAAGTGTAAGATATAGAATAGAATAGATAGAATAGATATAGAATTTTGACTTTTTTCTCACAATTGCTTTTTTTAAATTAAAAAATGCATTTGTGAGTTTTTATTTCATAATTCTGACATTTTTTCTCATAACTGTGAAAAAAAGTCAAAATTGTGACAAATATTACTAGAATAAAATAAAATAAGCAATTGCAAGTTTATATCTCATAATTCTGACTTTTTCTAATTCTAAATAAAATAAAATAAACAAGAAATAGACACTCAACTGTGGAAAAAAAAAAATCTTAATTGTAAGATATAAACTAAGAATTTTGACTTTTTTCTCACAATTGCAATTTTTTTAATTAAAAAAGGCATTTTTGTAAGTTTTTATTTCACAATTCTGACTTTTTTCTTGCAGTTGCAAGTTTATAATTCTGACATTTTTTTCTTATAACTGTAAAAAGCCAAAATTGTGACAAATACTACTAAAATAAAATAATAAAATAAAATAAAATAAAATAAACTTCATAAATAAAAGTCAGAATTGTAAGATAAGTCAGAATTATGACATAAATACTACTAAAATAAAATAAAATAAAATAAAAAAGAAATAGACTCGCAATTCTGGGAAAAAAAAGTCAGAATTCTAAGATATGAACTCAGAATTTGGAGAATTTTTTCTGTTGCAAACGGGCTTCCATAGAATTGGGAGGTAAAATGTGCTTAACTGTCATAAAAATGATGTTGCAATGCACATAAAAATTAGTAACCCTAAAAAGGCTTCATTTTCTTCTAGGAAAAACGCATTTTAACTTTTCATTTTGCTTGTAGACAACTAATGTTTTTTTGAGTTTGGGATGAAATAAGATGCACGTTCTTAACAGTTTTTGTAAGATTCACCATCAACCATTTTTACAGTGTAATAGGGGGATTTCAGTCTGACCGAAGCCACAGAAGACTTTTATTTGACATTTTTCTGATGCAGGACAGTTAAAATGAGATCTGCTACAGCATTTCATGTCAGAAACGTGGGACTCGATGGCAGACTAACTGCTTCACAATTTCATGCGCAACATTCCTTAAGGTAGATTGGCTACTAGCACCTTTTGCCTAAAACCACGACAAACCAACCCTAGATTTCTTAAGCAACTATGAGATTAAGATCACATTTACAAGTATTAGTATAAAATAAACGTATGCAACTTTGAGCTTATTCTTTTTTTTTTTTTTCTCATTAGATAAATATATTTGTAATAATTTATCCTTTTTTTTACCATTTGTGACCTGTATGCTAATAATTTTATGGCAATTTTCTTTCATGATTTCAAGTACCTCAGTTAGAATTATTAGGGTTTTGGAATACATAATTAATTTATGTTGCAAATGATATATTTTTTCAATCTATAATCTTTTATACAAACTGAGGAAGAAGAATAAAAAGACACACTGCTTCCATAAGTCACCTTCAAGGGGACCGTTATGGCTTCAAACGTAATTTCCATTTCGTATTTGACATAGATTTGCGTTCTAAATCGGGGAATGGAGGACGGGCTTCCCTCGCACGTATCACACGGATCACATGGCAGGCGTTCGGGGTGGCCCGTCTGCGATCAGTTTCTCTCGTGAGGTGGATTCGCGCGAAGGAAACTGATCCGAGATCTCGCAACACAGAGCCGCTCGTTTAAGGTTGGAGAATGGAAGCCTAACAGTGCCTGCAAAGTGCAAGATAAGGAGGGAGGGGGAGGAGGGGTTAAAGTGCAACACCAGCGTTTTTCGCAAACAGGCCTTGATCAGAAGCTTGGGAATCAGTATGTGCAGGACCATTCAGACGTTCAGACTCGCTCTCTGATTCGGAAACGTTCGGATAAAGCCTGCAGTGACCATTCTGATTGTGCTCTTCAATGCTTCACATGACGTGCTTGTGCACCCAAAACACTCTCACTATTGCATACAGTCACTGAGGTCTTTAAGTGCATTCCACACACATTGCTTGTACTCCTAGCAAAAGTCAACTAAACTGGTGAATCTCACAAAAACACAAAAATCAAATGAAAAAAAAAAAAAAAAAAACATTTTGGAGAAAAGTGTAATTTTAGCATTGTTAAGATTGCATTGTGGTATTACTCTTACGACTTTTAAGCACATTTGCCTCCCAAAATCTCATTCTTGTATACGGCAAAAATCATTACTGCAATAATTTTATGTTAATATAATTAATAATAAATTATTTTAAGGATTTATTAGGCAGTACTACAAATACTATTTTAAACAAAATAGAAATTAAAATGTAGCTCTTTTCACTTATATTATTAATAATAATAATAATAATAATGATAATAATAATTATTATTATTATTATTATTATTATTATTATTTATTTATTTATTTATGTATTTATTTTTTAACAAAATAGGAATGAAAATGTCACTTTTTTTCACATTGGTAATGAGAATTGTATGGAAGCTTGTTTCCACCATTAAAAAATAATATATATATATATAAAAAAAAAAATACATAAAAAAAATAATAATAAAATAAAATAAAATAAAATAAAATTCTGGAAAAAAAGTCAGAATTGTAAGATATTAATTCAGAATTCTGACTTTTTTCCTCAAAACTGCAATTTTTTTAAATGACGAAATAACCATTCAACTAACAAATTTAAGTATAAATAAAATAAAATAAAATAAAATAAAATAAAATAAAATAAAAAATAGACCTGCAATCCTGGGGGGAAAAACAGAATTGTAAGATATAAACTCAGAATTCAGACTAATAATAATAATAATAATAATAATAATACTTATTATTATTATTATAATTATATATATATATATATATATATATATATATATATATATATATATATATATATATATATAATTATATTATATAATAATAAAGATTATTATGATTATTTGTTTATTTTTATTTATTTATTTATTTATTTTTTTTTTACAAAATAGGAATGAAACTGTAACTTTTTCACACTGGAAATGAGATTTGTATGGAATCTTGTTTCCACCAATAAAATAATAATAATAATAATAATAATAATAATAATAATAATAATAATAATGAAATAAACTAAAATAAAATAACATTTTAAAAAGTCAGAATTGTAAAATATAAAGTCAGAATTCAGTTTTTTTTCTTAAAACTGCAATTGTTTTTTTTTAAACATTTTTTTTAAATTAAAACATAACCATGGAATTAAAAAATAAAATAAAATAAAATAAAATAAAATAAAATAAAATAAAATAAAATTCTGGGGGAGAAGTCAGAATTGTAAGATCATTTTTTTTTTTTTTCAAAATTCCATTTTTTTTTTTTTTTTAATTATAAAATGTAATTGATTTCATTTAATTTTTCATTGCAAAAACAGGCTTCCATAGATTTGGGAGGTAAAATGTGCTTAATTGTCATAAAATTATTATTATAAAATAAGTAGCTTCATTTTCTTTTAGTAAGATAGAATTTTACTTTTCTTTTCTTTAATTTTTTAAGGTGAAATATTTCTTAACAGGTTTTGTGAGATTCACCCAAATTTCCTTTTTTTTTTTTTTTTTTAAGTTTTTATTTTTTCAGTTTGAGTCATAGGGGCTGTTCACACAGGATGCATTTTTTCATTACACTGCGCAACTTTTCCATTGGTTTTCTATGTAAACATGCGCTAGATGGACGTTTGTATCACGGCGATCTAACAGCACAGCGCTCAAGTTAAAAGTTCAACCTGTGTTTTTAATTCCATTACCTCACATCAATTTTTCACAAACGACCTCTTAAGTTTAAGCAAGGACTGATGACATCACAGACGCCAAAGGGAATTGCTATGCTTTTTACACATTTGTAGTCATTATCATCGATTTGAATTTCTCTAATGTCTGCGCTGTATACTCCTTCTGCGTTAAGCTCTTATTCCGATAAAAACAATCAGACAAAATGAAAGCACACAGCACTACCAAATTTCAAAGCAGTTAAAGGTTTTTAACAAAGACCTCCAGGTCAACCGCAGCAAACTACAAACTACCGCAAACAGCCCAAAGGGACGCGGGACAGGGAGTTACGCAAGGCTACGAGCTGAGACCTCTCAAGAGACAGGACAAGAAACCACGAAAGCAACACTATTGCACAGTAGCACACTGTTACAACAGCCGTCGATCTAAATCCAACCCTCCATTCAGCTGCCACTGACGAAACAAACCCAAACACATCCGAGGATAAGCGACCTAAACTTGTTTTGACGCACCTTGTTTGAAACCGATGGACGAAAATGAATTGCTTTGAATATATTCATATATAGATATAGATATTATATATACACAGCAGAGTATAACCGTGATAAAACGTTAGCAGTAAATTAGCTCACCATGCTAATTGAATGAGTTTGATATTCTTTGAAAAAAAAAAAAATCTTTCAAACACATCATGAAACCACCGGACATGTTGACGCAACTACCCAAAAATTACGTAGAAATGTAACTTCTGCTCTAAAAAAGCTTTGATAAAGGCCTATGTATATATATATATTTATATATATACCATATCAACTGGGAGCTTAAATGTTATTGACCCCTTGAGAGTGAACAACTTATTAAAATGAACTATAAAAATGGAATGAAAAACCAACAGGAGTAATATATATCAGTATACACAAGCACACACATAATGTATATACTCAGCTTAAAAAACACAAAGATCAGTGTGAAATCAATACAAGCGCAAATCGTTGTTTTCTGCTGTTTTTCATCCCCTTGTTCTGCCGTTCGTCTTTCCGAGCTCGTTCCGTGCCATCCTTCATTTCCGTGACCGAATTGGCTAAAGTTTAATCCGGAGTAGTTCGGAAAGCATCCCTTCTGGTGTTGACGGAGTGAAAGCTGTGTTACTCGGCGGTCGGCGCTTTCTTAGTTTTGCTTCGTTTCTTTATAGGGGGCTGTGTGTCTCTGGCTTGGGTTGGATTCCCACTGTCCACTGGGGCAGGGGGTGTGGGCGGGGCGTCGGTGACCGGGTTGGGCGCGGGGGTTTGGGTTTCTGGGGCTGGGCTTACGGACTGGGGTGGAAGCGGAGCTGGAGCGGGGCTGAAGCTCTGAGTCTCTGCAGGAAAGGGTGCTGACACTAGGTGGTGCTCTTTGGGCTTTCGTCCCCTCCTCTTTCCAGGCACTACGTCTTTCATGTCCTTCTGTAAGCCATTGCTCTCTGGCTCTTTTTTCTTGTTGTTGATTACCTCGTTGGTAGACGCCCGAAACCAGTTCTGTGCACATAAGGCCACATCAAGTTCAAAGAGGAAGTGATAATCAAGGACTGTTACTGAATTTCAATGAATTCTCAGCAGTAGAAGGTTTTAGAAGGAAACTATTCATCCCTAGAAACCTCTCAAGCAAAATTCAAGTAAGCAACTGACACTAGGGTACAAAAGTTTGGGATCAGTAAGAGAAGTAAGTCTCTTATGTTCATCAAATTTCCATTTATTTGATCAAAACAACAACAACAACAACAACAACAAAAAAGTAATATTATAAAATATGATTGCAATTTAAAATAACATTTTTGTATTTTAATGTGCTTTAAAATATAATTTATTTCTGTTATGCAAAGCTAAATTTTTAAAATCATTACTCCAGTCTTCAGTGTCACACGATCCTTCAGAAATCATACTAATATACTGATTTATTACATTTATAATCAATGTTATTAAACAGTGCTGCTTAATATTTTTTGGAACCTGTGATATTTTTTTCAGGATTCCTTGATGAATAAAAAGTCAAAAAAAAAAAAAAAAAAAAAAAAGAAAAAAAAGAAAAAAGAAATATTTTCTAACAGTACAAGTCTTTACTATCACTTTTTATCAAATTAACACATCCTTGTTGAATAAAAGCATTCATTTCTTTCAAAGAAAGAAAGAAAGAAAAAAATTACTGACATAAACTATGAACGGTAGTGTATATTGTCACAAAAGATTTCTATTTTAAATAAATGCTGTTCTTTTCAACATTTTATTCATCAAAGAATCCTGAGAAAGTATCACAGATTCCAAAAAAAAACCTCTATATTAAGCAGCACAACTGTTTCCAACATTGATGATAATCAGCATGATTTCTGAAGGATCATGTGACACTGAAAACTAAAGTAATGATGCTGAAAATTCAGCTTTGCATCACAGGAAAAAATATATATATTTTGAAGAATATTAAAATAGAAAACCACTATTTTATATTGCAATAATATTTCACAATATTACAGTTTTTTCTGTATTTTTAATCAAATAAACGCAGCCTTGATGTGCAGAAAAAAACATTAAAAATCATACTGATCCCAAACTTTTGAACGGCAGTGTGTATGTCATAAAATCAATTTTTATAATACTCAAACTACAGTGCAAGCCCACAGATCAATCATAGATGTGTTGAATGACAATATAATATAAACCTAAAACTATAAAATAATATAAGAAAATGTAAGTCCTGCACACTACTCAAGTTTACAGTAGATCATCACCCAAATATTTTTATGAGCAATGTCTCACTTGTTAATTAACTGAAACATTGCTCAGTAAAATATTTTTGTGATGATGCATGTGTGCAGGATTTATATTTTTCAATATATCTGTAATAAATAGTGCTGTCAAATCGATTAATCATGATTAATCATATCCAAAATAAAAGTTTGTGTTTACATAATACATGTGCATGTGCTATGTAAAATTATATGAATATATAAATATACAAACATACATGTGTATATTATTTTAGGAATATTTACACATATATGTATTCATATTTATATATGATTTATATTATATATAAATATAAATATATATTACATTTATTTCTTAAATATATACTTGTATGTATGTATATTTATATATACATATAAATGTACACAGCATATGCACTTATTTTACATAAACATTTTATTTTTTACTTATTTTACATTTTTATTTTTGATGCAATTAATTGTTATTAATCAATTTGACAGCACTAGTAATAAAATAATCTCCATACGCTGGCAAAAATGTTGTGGCCTGTGTTAAAATAAATAAATTCAACCTGCACATTGCTATTTAGTAGGTTTATTTGCAGATTAACTTAAAGATTAAACCAATTTTATGCTAAATCCATTCCCTCCATTAAATTTTTAAAATCTAAAACCAAAACTACAATGCGAAAAAATAAAAGAAGTGCGTCTATAAAATAAAAACTAATCTGAAACTTCAAAATGTAATTAAAATAAAAATGAATTTCAATGCCTTAACTGATTCTGAAAAAAAAAACAGTTTTGCAAATATTTGCAAGACAAAAATTACAAATTTATGTATTTAAAATTTAAAATGATAGTTCACCTAAAAATGAAAATTCTGTCATCAGCCATTGACTTCCATAGTATTTTTTTTATACTATAGAAGTCAATGGGTGAAACATCTCTTTAACTGTCAACTTTTCTTAAAGGGATAGTTCACCCAAAAATGTAAATTCCGTCATTAATTACTAACCCTCATGTCGTTCCAAACCCGTAAGACCTTCGTTCATCTTCTGAACACCAATTAAGATATTTTTGATGCAATAAAAGAGCTTCAGAACAAAAAATACTCTCGTAGCTTCATAACATTACAGTTGATGTCACATGGACTATTTTAACAATGTCTTTACTACCTTTCTGGGCCTTGAACGTGTCAGTTGTGTTGCTGTCTACGCAAGGTCAGAAAGCTCTCGGATTTGATCAAAAATGTCTTAATTTGTGTTCTGGAAAGGTCTTGCAGGCTTGGAACGTCATGAGGTTGAGTAATTAATCACAGAATTAAAATTTTTGGGTGAACTATCCCTTTAATACTAGAAGGCTATGAAGGGCTAATATTCAGTTTACTTTGCTAAGCATACAGTACACAGGTTTATTGAGTGTTTGGTTTACCTGAGAGTGTGTCTTGCTGATATGGTATTTCACGCCACTCTCAGAGTTAAACTCCTTCTGACAGAGTAAACAAGTGTACTTCCCTACGTCGCCCCCTCCCTGTGTAGAGAACAATAACAACAGTGAAGCTGATACAGCATCAACAATATCTGAGATCAAACGTATACAGTATATACAGTTGTTTGAATGATCTATAATTAGTTACCAACTACAGCAAAGCATGCAGTTTTTTATACCTTGTTACAGCTTGCCAAGTGCGCTTTAAGTCCAGATACACTTGAGTAAATAGCCTCGCAGTTCTGTTATGAAATCAAGAGAGACTTGAGGAGAAGAACTGAACAACAAAAATGTCAACATTTTTTAAACAACTTTCAAGAGCTCTTCAGCTCTCCAGCAAATCTAAATCTACTGATATCATTCAGATGTTCACATTGAGGTTGGAATCTGTCACTGAAGCACAAGCAGCTGTTGAAGTCAATGTTCAGTCAGAAAAACAAGACAAATTCTTACACAATTGGGGCAGCAGATAAATCCTTTTTCCTTCACCTCATTCTTCCAGCCATTCACAGTTTCAGGGCTAAAGTTGGGGAGGCCTGGTCGTGTATAGTTGAGCTATAAAAGAAAGTGTATCAGAGCAATTAAAAAATAAGTAGTTGAACGTGTTTATGAGGAGTAACTACCAAAATTTAGAAACACTACTGAATTAAAGGGATAGTTCACCCAAAAATGAAAATTACCCCATGATTTACTCATCCTCAAGCCATCCTAGGTTCAAATGAATATAGTCAAATGTCCTGGCTCTTCCAAGCTTTATAATGGCAGTGAATGGGTGTTGAGGTTTTAAAGTCTAATAAAGTGCATCCATCCATCATAAAAAGTGCTCCACATGGCTCCGGGAGGTTAATAACTGCCTTCTGAAGTGAATCGATGTGTTTGTGTAAGAAAAATATCCATATCCAAAAATATCTATATTTAAAACCAAGTTTTGTGTACAGCAAAGGAAAACCAGTCACCTTGGCATATTTTTCTTTACTAATCCTTGTTTTGTACTTCTAATTCATGACTGTTTTTTGCTCTTTCCACTGCGCTTCTGTGTCTGTCATTTCTCACCAGATCTTATGCTATGCCTACGTCCTACGTTATCCGCTGGAACGCCACTTTCTCGTGAATGCGCGTACAATAGTTAGCAGAAGCTAGAGATTACGGTTTATAAAGTTTTAAATATGAGTATTTTTCTTACACAAACACATCAGTTCACTTCAGAAGGAATTTATTAACCCCCTGAAGCCATGTGGAGTACTTTTTATGATGGATGGATGCACTTTATTGGGCTTCAAAATCTCAACACCCATTCACTGCCATTATAAAGTTTGAAAGAGCCAGGACATTTTTTAAAATAACTCGGATTGTTTTCGTCTGAAAGATGAAAGTGATACACCTAGGATTGCTTGAGAGTGAGTAAATCATGGGGTAATTTTCATTTTTGGGTGAACTATCCTTTTAACTACATTTTTTACTGAAACATGAAATTATTTTTTAATTAAATGATTTTCTCAACATGAAACAAAAACAGAGAGTACCTGTCTTAATGAGTGAGTCATTTATTAATTTGTTTAACCAATTTGTAATTTTTTTCCATAAGTAACTGCATCAAATTAACATGTTAAATCAACAGGCCTAACATTTTTATATAGTCTTTAATATAAACTGAAATTGATGCTATAAATTATAATTGATATCTTCACTGTGTTCTAAAAATTCTAAATGCTAGTAAAAAATCTTAGATTTTTTTAATTATGTAATTTG